>OMLF01056058.1:60338-78476 GCA_900302615.1 Holocentrus rufus
TGCGCGCGCGCGCACGTGTACACGTGTGGTTTTGTTTGTGTGTGTGTGTGTGTGTGTGTGTGTGTGTGTGGACTATTCGCCTTCAGCGTCAAGGACAACCAGTCAAAGATTTAGTTGGGCCCTCAAACTTTGTAGCTCTCCCTCAGTACAGCGTGCAAACCTTTCAGCACCACATATACTTGTATTAGTTCAGACTCTCACAGTTCATAGGCTTTACCTTTACTGATGTGGACAGCTGTGTGCTTTCACATTCAGGATGTTCACACAGCATGACTGACCTTGGCAGGTGTCTTGCCAGATTTTACCTCCAGCCTACAATTTTATAGGATAACTGAATAACTAAGAATATATTGAGATTGCTATTACAGTGGAAACTTATTTATTTTTATTTGTTTTAAATCAGGAAAAGGATTTGCTGTGCCCTGTTTGATATTCATGCAGTTCCACACCTGGGAGCTGCCAATATCATAAAAACAGCTTAACAACTGGGGGCACCTTGGAGAGCATTACAACTCACTCTCCCCGCCCCTCATGGTCACAAGGCACAAGCCTGTTGCTCCGACCTCTCGGCTACAACCAACACCTGTGGGCCTACAGACTGTTTTGTTGTAGATAGATATATAGATACAGCACCAGTCAAAAGTTTAGACACACCTTCTCATTCAAAGCTTTTTCTTTATTTTTATTATTTTCTACATTGTTCATTAACATTGAAGACATCAAAACTATGAAGGAACACATATGGCATTATGTAGTAAACAAAAAAGTGTTCAACTAACCAGAATGCTTCATATTTTAGATTCTTCAAAGTAGCCACCTTTTGCTGTGATGGCAGCTTTGCACCCTCTTTGCATTCTCTCAATCAGCTTCATGAGGTAGTCACCTGGAATGGTTTTCAATTAACAGGCGTGCCTTGTCAAGTGTTAATCTGTGGAATTTATTGCCTTCTTAATGTGTTTGAGACCATCAGTTGTGTTGTGCAGAGGTAGGCTTGGTACACAGTTCTAAACGGTGAATAGCCCTATTCAATCACTGTTCTAATCCATATTGTGGCAAAAACCACTCAACCACTCAGATAATATGATAATTCTAATTTTAGTTCATTGGTCTCCTTTACTTTTCTTGGTCACTGAAGCAGTTTAAGAGATAAAATACTTGTTGGCCAAGGATCTGTCCTGCAGGTCTATGCTGGGTCAAAATATCAATGTATGGGGTGTCACTGCCCTATAACAAACTGGAATGGTGTTCTGATAGCAAATATAATGATGGAAGGCATGTTCCAGTTAAGTTTTTTCCTCCCAGTCCCAGTTGAAAAAAAAATACAGAGCAGTATTAGTGATGGTGCAATGTTTTTTGGTGCTTGAACAAGTAGTTTGATTCATTTTGCACACCGAAGCTTGCCAGAGGGACATAGTTTGGTCCTGCAGGTCAGTAACAGTGATTAGTAGAGTATAGTAGAGAATAGGGTTTGCAAATTTTGGCCTAAGGGTGATACCAGGGAGGAGGCCAGGAGTTCATCCTCTGAGAAGCATAAATGTGCTTTTAAAGAGTAACTAAACCCTTTGTCTCATACAGCCAGACCTATATCTGCTGGAGAAAGGTCCTGGCCATTATCATTCTGCTATAGAGGGGAAAAAAACCTTCTGGCTTGTTTGTATTTCTTTAAACCAGTTAGTTGACCAGCTGACCGACACAGCCATCCATAGGCCCTGCCTGCCAGCAGGGCAAAAACAGAAAACTCCACCAAATTGGGATACCAGGCAGCAATAACCAAACGGCAAGTGCAAGGGAGAAGGTCTTGGCTGCATTCCAACCCCACCCTAAATTTAACCCTATATCCCTAAACGCCACATGTAAAACTCCGCCCAGTTGTTACTTTGCCCACACTTGGAACAGCAGCTAGTCGCTGCCTGATGGAAACAATTGTGGGTCGGGGTTACAGGTGTCACTCCTCCCAGATGTGTAACTCCACCCCAAGATGCAGGATGTGGCGAAGGGTAGTTGGCACAAGCAACAGTGAAATAGTGGCAAAGAGAATGAAGAAATAATATTGTATGTAACTATTGTTTGAGTGTAATGATAACTAAATATGCTGCAGTGCTGTATCACATGTTATGTTTGAGTTCATTTGAATATTATTGTTTAAAAAGCCTGTTTAATTACAAATTTTAGTGATTAGGTAATGCTGAATATTATAAAAGTGATGCATGAATTCAAAACAAGGACTATTGTGTTACCCTCATGGTTTATGAAATCAACCAACATCCATCCAGCCAATCAGAATCCAGTATTCATCCAGGTCATGTACAATAAATATTCATAGAGAATATTTAGAGAGCAGACATATGCCATGTCATGTTTCCAGTAGAAAGTTGAGCAAGTTTTGAGGGCACTGGGAGGAAATATTGGTGACACCATGACTATCCTCAAATGGGGAAATGCTTGCAAATTTGAAACAACTGAACTGTATTGTTTTAAGAACATGGTATCTACCCTATCAGTAGGAATAGGAAGGACAGTCTCAGCGGGTCAGCAGAGAGAAGACACACCAAACAAAGCCAAATTCTATTGTACAGACACACATACATGTGACATGATCAAGTACATTTATTTTTGTGGCTCTTTTCTCACAATCATGTCTCAAAGTTTTTTGAAGAAAAGCAAAAAAAAAAAAATTCTGTCAAGGTTTGACATGGGTTGTCATGGAGATTGAATTTGTTTACACCCATTAGGGCAGTTAAGCATTAGACCAGAATGCCAAAGTAAGAATAGTTAAATCCTGAGGAGTTGGATCCTTGTTGAAACATAAAAAAACTGAACATACTTTTATATAATCCAGGAGTGATTTGTGAGTTTTTTTTTTAATTATTACAATAGACAGAATAAATTAAACTAAAATATTACACAGACTTTATTTGTGCACTGACATCAGTCGACACTGGTAACAGCGCTCACGTGAAAAGATGACATTTTCTTTGTAAGGAAGTATTTTAAGGCAGCCTCTTCCTTCACTGCCTCTTAACCTTATTATGTGTCAGTGAAAGTTGAGTCACTGTACAAAAAAATTAATTCTTGATCTGAAACTTGTTTCCCATATTATTCCCTACTGAGTGCAGAGTATTGTCTGCTCATCATTATTTCTACTAGTAACTGTATATCTTTATTGTTGTATCGCTGTTACTGTTGTTAATGGAACATTTATTTATAAATATTCAATTAAGAACAGCAGTTATGGTTATTTCTTGTGTGTTCCTTGTATTTCCCAGCTCAGATGTATGTACTATGGCTTCTGTACATCCTTTCATGTCTGATTAATCAGCAGAGCAGACATTACTTATACGCTCTACCTTGCATTCCCTGGGTCGTGTCCTCATATTTTGTCACATGCTTATCATCCAAGGGGAAATCTGTTTAGAGAGATTAACAAGGAAGAATGGTAGATAAACATCTATGGCTCAGCCATCCAGTGGACGTCCAGTGGAAATGGACGTTCATCAAGTTTTTGACAGCTGGTATAAATTAAAAAAAAAAAAAAAGGAAAATAAAAGTGTTCGCTGTACCTTGACAACAAACAAATTTATACTAATGACAATCAACAATCAACAATTTCAGAGTTGAATTGCCCTATACAATAGTCAGATTGCCTTTGGCTTTTAGTCCAATTTTCAGAACAGTTCGTAAAGCTTGGTGCACCTAAAGCTGCAATAAAATTCTTAATATGAATTTAATTTAGTGGGAAAGTGCAAACATGACAGTGCTTATATGAGACCAATCAAAAATTATAAACACTTATAAATTTGCTGAACACTTGGTCAGTGTTATAAGATCTGCAACAAACCATAGCATTGCTTTGAAAGTGATTACTGTAACTGTTTTGAACAAAGAGTGTTAGCATTTGAAAAAATGTGCTGTTAAAGCAGTGTTTTGCAGGTGTGAACTAGTGAATGAGAAAAGATCCATTTCGGTGACTGTGGTCACTGAATGCACTTCGTCTGAAAGCATGCAAAGTGCAGACACAGTTTAGCCCACATGCATTTCTGTTTTGCAGACTGTGTTAAGAGTTTTGAACATGTCGCTTCAGTTTTGACCAATGCGTCTTAGCAATCGAAAAAAACTGTAAGAGTGATTGTGTGTGTTTCCAAAGTGAGACAATGTGCTCGTGTTTTGTTGAATGAGCTTCTTTTGAGACAAGTATGAAGTGCTTTGTTGGTGAGACACACTTTTGGGCATGAGATTAACTGTTGAGCTGAGCTGCAGGATGGAAATGCAGACTGTGTTAAGAGTTTTGAACATATCGCTTCAGGTTCGACCAATGCGTCTGAGCAATCGAAAAAAACTGTAAAGAAGGAAAAGAATGTGGTTTCAGTGTTTGAGGTCTTCTATTCTATTCTATTCTATTCTATTCTATGGAGCGTTGCTCTTTTTCTGCTGAAGCCATTTGTCATATCCAGTCATCAGTTCTTCTCATGTTTTCACTAATGGAAAGTTTCTGCAGAATGTGAGTCAAAACACTTCAAATGATTGTTTTTATTGGCCTTCAGAACAGGATCTGGTCTTCTCACGCTTCTTTCAGTATAGATTAAGACCCAAGAACATCCAACACCCCTTACTATCAGGCCTAGACCCCTGTGGGAAGAAACACCAAACACGGAGCACGTCTTTCCTAAGGAAGATGTGATAAGAAAAGGAATCTAGGTTGTGCAGCAGAACGTCTTAAGGTGAGCTAACAGTGCAGGAAGATTAATATCAACATCAATCATTATTATATTTTGTTATTACATTATGATTTATTATTGTTAGTTTATTTTGGGGGTATTATATAAGCTTCTCTTAGCTTATTCGCTGATTAGATGATTTTTCTGTTTTCCTGTAACTCCTTCCAACGGATTCCTTGTGGTCGAAGTTTTAGTTGTAGAGGCTCTTCTTGTGAGAGGAGTGATAGATTTTTGAAGGATAACTCATCCCTCAGATGACTATGTTTTCAGATTGCAGCAGTAATAAACCTCTCAGTGCAAAGTGTGGTTAAACATGAGTTTTTAATGATAGCTTACAGGTACAAGTGAACACATGCAAACACATGTAAACACATCAGAGTTATTTTGTCTGATTCTTGGGTACTCTCCCTGCTATTCTGATTACTGGCAGCTTTAATTATGCAGTGACCAGTACCTGTAAAAATAGTTCAACTGTCAGCTTTATTTGTTATATTTTATATATTAAGTGTACATTTTGGAATGAGGCCTAGACTTGACCTGCTGAATTATTATGTGAAATGGAGCAACTTTCACAAAAGATGAGCCTATGAGTCAGATCGAAAGGTCGCAAACTACTGAACTGAATCGTCTATGCATCCTACACATAGAACACTGCAGCATATCAACAGTCATTACTCAGCAATATAAGATGTATAGAAGGGTGCTTGATGGTGGCTCACATTCTTATGCATTTTTTGGTATCTTGCCTATCTTAATAATATGTAAGTCATGTGGTTATATTTAACTAAATAGTAATAAATGACCATACAATAATACAAAACAACTGTTAATTAAGTAGTAATCTTAGTAATCTAGGTCAGATTACATACAGAATACTTCTTTTTAACAGATATATACTGATTATAATACTAAATGAAATTAATAAACTGAGGAAATGTAAAAGGGTATGCCTTAAAAGAGTATACCTCTTCAAGAATCTAAAATGGAGAGACAGGTATAATTACAGAGTGTTAGTAATTCAACAGGAAAGGGGAGGATTGAATTAAACAGGTGGTGGGAGCAGCCCTATATGCAGTGGAGAGCATAGCTGTGATTGAGTGTAGGATGCAGGACTACACAGAAACAGTTGAAGGAGTTAATCAGGTGTAAAAGTTCATTTACAAGTGGTTGGGAGGGACGGCAGAAATGAATGTTAGAATCACCAAGCATCAAGACCCTGTACTATCACTAGCAAAGGTATTAGGTCTATAGATCAGGATAAAAAACTTTATCACTGACATTAAAACATAAAAATTCAAAAGATGTCAAGGAGCCAACAGAGACAGGAGAGATTAACTGCCCTGACCAGAGAATTGGGACTGGTGAAGGTAAATATATTCATGCTGATTCCATCAGTGGGACAGTGTCACCATTATAAGGATAAAGGTGCTGATGGTTGATGAAGAATGTTTTGAGTTTATTTGAAGTAATAATGTCATATCTGACACACCTGACCAGTGAAATACTTGTTTTGATAAGCGCCTCACATTCATTCATCCAGATTTGACTGGGTGTTGATCTGCAGGGCTTAATTTAGCACAGACTGCTAAAATCAATGCTTCCAGGTCGGTGGGGTGAGTTCTTGATAAGATGATTCGAATTTGAGGAGTTGTTGGCAAACAAAATTCAAGTTTGAGACAATGCTACAGCTATAACGTCTGCTATACTATACAGAAATACTGACATTAAAGGGGTCCAAAGCAGCATGATGCAAAATGAAAAACAGAGGGGGCAACAGAGTAACACCCATTCATGTATTATATTGGTAACAGCAGGACTCACAGGGTGTCAGGATGTGAAACCTTTGAACCACAGGAACAGTTAAGTTTGCTGAACCCTCTTGGTATATTTTTGGAAACGGATGCTCATTTCCGTATAGGAAGGGCCCTATATATGGTGACATCATTTCCAGACTGGACCAGGTTCCATTTATCCTGATTAGCTATTTTGTTTCTTGACTGCAAACAAAGTTGCTTTGCATGCTGGTACTGACCCCAGTGTTTAGTCTTTCCTGGATCTTCAGTTGGCTTTTTTTAATGCAGGTGGAGAAAAAGTATAAATAAAGGTTACGTTGGTACGCGTTAATTAACTTTTCACTCACTTTCAACAACTTTTTTTTTTTTTTACATACATTTTGATCAAATAATATTTGGGTGGATAACACTTCCTATTACCATTTAAAAAGACATTAATTATTCAATGCTTCCTGCTGTTGTCCTTTTATGTGTAGGCTGAGAAGATATCAGATTTCCCAATCAGGTAAAACCATTGTTACACGCAGCCTGGATTTCTACTTAATATGTTCTTAGACCTGTTTTCATTCATACAAGACCTATTGTTCACTCCTGCACAAAACAATAACTTGAACATTTTATACTTACCATCTCATTATTTAATAATATCACTGCAATAATGAAAATAGCAACAACATTATAATGGTACTCTTGACACTCTGGGAAGTACAGAGTGTCAGTGGAATCTTCCTCAGATTTATGACCTCCTTCAGCTTGATGCCAGAGAAAGGATGTGTAACAAAGTCAGTTATCCACGGTCCAGTCCTGAAACAACACTTTCCAGGAGTCCCCAGAGGAGTTTCCAGACAATTCATCTTGTAGCAGGCAATCCATGGAAAGTTTTGAAAGACACTTCTTCCCACATTCCTCTACATACATTTAAATTACAGTCAGTAATTTAATTTGTTTTAACACATCTAAATTTGTGACGTAATGTTGAGAGGTCTCTGAGCATAAAAAAAGATAAAAATGAATGCCTTTGCTTTAAAATTTAAAACTAAGGTATAGGACATCAGTTTTCTTACTGGTATATTTAAGTAAGTCACCTTGTGAGAGTAGACATAATATGAATATATCTTTTTTTTTGAGCACTTACTGAGCTACTCACCAAGGACAGAGGGATTTCCTTTGAGAACGACAAAACACTAGAAAACAATCAATAACAAGTTTATCATTAATCCTTCAATGTGGGCATCATGAAATTAAAACTTGTTATACTGACCTTTATCATGCAGTGACAATACTTCTACAGTATATTACTTCAGAATTGTATTATAATTACATCATTATTGACTTCATATTTTCTACACTGCCTATTTGTATAAGGATATACAGGATATGAGAGAGGAAATTATTTTTCCAAATTGCCTCAGTCTGTGCAAAAACTGATAGCCTTAAAATGATATTTTGATAAGGAAACAGCCATCATATGATGGTGAGTCATACAACGTATCTGAGTGTGAGTCACGCTCAACTACAGCCCTCACTAACCCTCACAGGTGCTGTGACAAAGGTCAAGGACCAACCTTTTTTATGTTTGTGTGTATTGTAAGGTGTGTATTATAAAAATGCTCAGACCATTAGGCTGACTAGATATACGTTTTTTTTCTCTCTCTATCATTGTCATTGTAGATAAAACCATGGACCTTGGGCTTTGTGGAGTTATTTGAGCAAAGTGACATTTATTGACAAACTTTGACTAATTTTTCCCCTCTGTTGTTTACTTTCCGGTAAAATAAAACAACCGACCAACTTTTGCATTCTATTCTTTTTTTTTTTTTTTTTTTTGCATTCTATTCTTGGGACATGTGGTGCCACCAAGTCCAGAACTACAACAGGTGGAATCATTTGCTGGTGTTCATCAGTGGCCAAATCCTTGGGTGACTCTTGAGGCCAACAAAGAAACAACAATAGAGACAATTCTTCTAATGCCATCTAGTGGGCGCCCCCAGAACAACTTGAACCCCCCGCCACATTAATGCAGATCAATGGGACAGCACAACATATATGTAAAGCAAAGTTCTCATGGTTTCACTTCTGATTTTTTTAAAATAATTTTGCCACTAAGGGGATGTGAAGAAGACTGTTTTGGGTTGTCATAGTGATTGACGGGTCGCCTGTCCATCATTCTGACTCCACCCTTGGCCTTGTTCTAGCTGCTCTGGTTCAAAAAGCAGCAAATGACCGTGGAGAAACCAGTTGGTGACATCACGTTCATTTCGTCCATTATCATTTACCGTTTATGGCTTTTTGCATCCATGGCTTCTTGTGAGGAAAGGTTGTCTCTACCTAGATTTCCAGTTTTGTAAGGAACAACAAAGAACAAAACACATAATCTAACCTTTCACCTCAAGATTAAGAATATTTTTTTTCGCATAATTATTGAGAGCACCTGTAAGAGAAAGAGTAGGCTTACTAAACAACACTATATTTGAAAATATCTATGATATTTAGGATGAATACCCCTTAAAACAGGGTACCCGTCAAGTACTAAATGTTTGCTCTCAGAGCTTCTGAAAGTAACACTTCATGTGATAACATTCAAAAACAAACACTTGATTGTTTACGTATCCAGATCTTACACCTTTATCTAATGTTGTGTCGAAATATATGTTTTATATTTGCAGGTGGGCGTTTAATCATACATAGCTGTCTATATAGAACTATTTAGTATGTGAATCCCTCAAAAGAAACTTTGTTTTTTTTTTTGGGATGCCATTCCTCTGACCAATTTGAAAAACACATTGAGGAACAAAGCTACAAAAACATCAGGCGAGCATTTGATTTATAGTGTGTGTATGTGTGTGTGGGAAGGGGTGGGGGAAGTCCAAAGTCCCTGTCCAAAGTCCATGTTGACAGATTCCCTGGTGCACCAGCAGCTGCATCTGTGCGTTGTAACAGTGAACCAGATCCAGCCACTGAATGAAGCAGCATTTGTCCTCTGCCAGGCTAGCACTTAGAGATCTCTCCCTCTCCCAGATCACTCTGTAAATAATAAAGACCGACTTACTGCTGCACGTTGCAACAATTATGGCTTTAAATTTGAGTACTGAAACCTATATAGACTAAGTGCCAGAAAGATCTATAGCTGGAATCCTAAATGTGCTTAAGACCTTCTATATTTAGATTCTTGACATTCCATCAAAGAGACAGCAGGATATTATCTATAGACCATCATGAGCTCCTTATAAAGTGTTTGAGCATGTGTGTTGGGTGGGCAATAGCTCTTCCCACGGTGACATTTGGAATGCCAAGCAGCTATGATGTCACTACAGGCCAGGGACCATCAGTGAGGTCAATTTCCCGCCCGACCTTTTTTTAACACTTGTGGAAATTAAGATTTCACGGTAATATCTCGCGGAAAACAAAAATAAAAATAAAATAAAATATAATGAATAAATTAAACACCTATAGAGCAGATACTGCATATGTTCTTATCTACTGTTGCTTATTTTCAAACTGAAAATAAGATTACACTTTATAAGCAATGGCTTTTAAATTAAATCTGAGAATAAGACGTAGCCAAGGACAGCTCAGGTTAATAACTAATTAATGACATTAAAATTGGTGTGCCATTGAGGGATAGGTGTTATTTATGATGCAACAAAAATGAAAAACTGTTAATGACACAAGACACATTGCACAAGGAATGGATTTGCATGGGTTCAGCTATGAATGTTAAGAAGAATGCAAAGATATAGTATATAGTATACTCTACTCCTTCATTTACACACACACACACACACAATACAGTAGTTGCTGTGTTCTGGTTCTTTGCCTACATAACAAGAATGCAGCTCTGCATAACATCATGTGTTTTGTAGACATTCCCCACAGAGGGCAGCAATGCTTTCCAGCCTTTTTTGGTTGACTACAGTATTTTATCTGCTTATCTGCAACTTAAAAAAATTCACCTAATAGGTAACTGTCAAAAATATGACTTTTCTGTACAGACTGTATCTTATGCTCTGAAGTTTTTCTGTAACACTGCAACTCAATGGAATACCCTCCTGAAATGTGCCATTAAACTCTGTTTAATCAATACAAAAGAATAATACTCACAGTGTGTTCCCACTGTGAGTATGCAGCCATATATCTAATCTCGTCATCAACAGCGCTGATTTGGCAATTGTCTGAAGAAGTACAGACCCTTCTGACAACAGGAAGGTGTGCTGTTTTGGTTGGCATAACAACCTTTGGTTCACCATCAAGAGAGGCATTGTAAAGTAAAATTGGGCTGGGGGATATGGGCAGAATCAAATATCATGATATTTTTGACTGAATACCTTGGTATTGATATTGTGACAATATCAATATGTGAATAGCCAACTGAATTTCCTTCATTTTCTGACAAACACGAAGCAGGATAAATAATTTCTAGAATTTATTAAATGATCAAGATTGTTCTTATATAAAACTGGGGGTGGTTGTGAATGTTATTGTCAACTATGCAAAATGACTATCACTGTTGCAAAATTTTATTTGCAGATTTAAACCAGTCAGGCAGTTTTATCCTGGAGGATAAGGTTTGAAAACCCAGCCTTTAGAGACAGCACAAGGCAAAAATATGGAGGAAGAGTTTGATTTGTTCCCACTTTATTGATGTGTTAATCTAATCATTACTAATTTAAAGCATTTACACATTATACAAGATAGTCTACACCTGTTGTGCAGTGTCAAAATAAGAATTTATTTAGACTGGTCGGTTGGTTATTGAAATAATTTAGGAAGCATGGGAAGACATGAGAAGAACTAACTTTATGAATTCGAGTCCTGTCCTATGTTACAAGATGAAGTGTGACTTTTATGCCCTTTCAATCCCCTTTCAACATTGGTTAACCTCCTGATCCAGCGAGTTAGGTGAAATCATGAAAACTTCGTTTCCCAGAATTCTTGCCGCCACTGCCGTGACGTCACCAGGAAACAGCGTCCTGGAAACCTGCTGCAGGAGCGTCCTCGAAGGTGAGCGTTTCTTTTTCACCTTTTGATAGACCCCATTTATTCTGTTGAGACTATAATGCTGCAGCTGTCGTAGACTTGTCATTTGTGCCGTACGTACACCGTTTCACTGAACATGAAACAGTTTACATGGAGCTAGCTAACTTCTTAGCTGGCTGATGTTTTGATAAAGCAATAAATGTCTACGGTATAGGTAGTTGCCAATGTTGCATTCAAAATAAACAAAATAATAACCGAGTCCTCACATTATGGCGTCTGAAGAGGACCATACTCTTTAAACGTCAACACACCTCGTGGCTAAACTTTTGGGAGCATATAGTAACATTGTTAATTAACGTTACTGCAGTTTCGCTCCTGCACCACATGATGATTGTTGTTGGATGTGCTCGCTTTCCTGGACTTTTATTTATGCAAAGTAATAACACAGAGTCCGATGACGGGGCAGCGATATTATACGTTATGAAGGTCATGTCAGATAAAACTAGGTACACTTGGTGCCTATCATACACGCGCATTTCCTTTTGACAGAATGACGTGGGCCACCTTTGTACTTTGTTTTGAAGTCAAAGGTCAAATCTCAGTTGTGAAATCTTCAATTGTCGCAGTGACTCATTTGTCTATGCTTATTTATAACTTAGTACAGTTAACACTACAATTTCTGGGTTGTCAGAAAAATTATGAATTGTTTACCATATGAATCATTAGAGATTAAACCACCCAAGTAACATGTTGGTTTTCTGTCTTAATTTGTGTTAATTTTCTCAGGTGCGTTCTGTCGCTCAGTCTGTCCATCACAGTCTCCTCATGGCACTGGCTGGGGTGAGAGTCATTGAGCTGGCAGGCCTGGCGCCAGCGCCCTTCTGTGGGATGATCCTGGCAGACTTTGGTGCCAAGGTGATCCGAGTGGACCGGACCCGGGTTGCCATGGCAATGGACACACAGGCTAGGGGCAAAAAATCTGTGGCAATCAACCTGAAGACGTCTGAGGGCGTGGCCGTGCTCAGGAAGCTCTGTGTCCAGTCAGATGTGGTTCTCGAGCCGTACCGTAAAGGTCAGATGCCAGAGAGATTTCTAAGTGGCCTTGTCATGCTCTGAATTTGTGCATGTGCATTAGGGCTGCAGCCAAAGGTTAATTTGGTAATTAATTAATCTGTGAACCTATTTTTTTTCCCAAAAATAACGGATTATGGATGTACGGCTAAGTTTAAAGAAAAAAGTTTTGTGTCAAGTGTGTCTGCCTCTCTTTTGCACCTGTTTGCACCATCCCAAAAGCAAAACTCACAAGCCAGTAATTCCAAGTTCACAAAGAGAGAGGCTGGCATTGAGGACCCACAATCAGACACTGATATGGTCATGTTTTTAATTTCATTATAAATTTGCTTCCATGTAACCTCCCAGGTGTGATGGAGAAGCTGGGTCTTGGTCCAGAGGAGCTTTTAAAGGAGAATCCTCGTCTGGTCTACGCTCGCTTGACTGGATATGGACAGAGCGGATCTTATGCCACCGCAGCTGGACATGATATCAACTACCTTGCCATGTCAGGTATGACACACAATTATGGAAAATCTTTCATTGTATATTTATACTTTTTTGCATCAACACGGGCACTAGATGCTAAAGTATCAATAAATTGCATTATTTGTACTCAAGCCAGGGTAAGATTATTCACTACTCTGAAAGTGGTTATTTATTATTTTGAGTACTTTTTTTTTCTTTTCTTTTTTTTACCTAATTTTCGGTAACTTAAAAATTGCAGTAAGATAACAGGATAGTTTAAAACCTTTGGATTTCAGTCCTTTATTTAATTCTTATAGTTCCTCATACCCTCCTCCAAATGAAGAACACTGCCCATGTTAAATGAGTATATGTATACACCTATGCAAACACAGCTGTCATTTTGGGAGTCCAGGGACCAAATAGCTAGTACTATCCAACACAGCGCTCCATACTTAGCAAACTGAAGCCTGAGAACACACCTTTCAGTCATCACACCTGTCTGCCTGTCTGTAGTGCATCTCTTTACAAGATTTCTCATTATGCTGTAATGACTCTGTATCAGATTTGTCATCTTTTATCTTCGTGATAAAAGAGGGAAAAAAACAACTCCCATTCCCTGTCCAAGCTGTCATATCTTTCTCAGTCTCAGTCAGACAGTCATTTTACTGACTGTTGGCTTTTAGATGGCAATAGACCTTTTTCACAGCATTAAATAGTAGGCTAACACAGGTGTAACTAATTACATTAATTAAGGTTCTGTTCTATTAGGTACAGGGCATTAATTAATGTTTCATGTCAAAAGGCCTGTTGTGAAAAAGGTCTATAGTCTGACTCACTCATTTGCATTTTATTTTATTTTTAGGCCTTCAAAGTGGCCATATATACTTCCTCTTTTTCTTCTATTTGTCCTGACACAGGCCTTTTATCTCGGCTTGGTCGTAGTGGTGAAAATCCCTACGCTCCATTGAACCTGGTAGCAGACTTTGCAGGCGGCGGTCTTACCTGCGCCCTGGGCATTGTCCTGGCTCTGCTGGAGAGGACCGTGTCAGGGAAGGGTCAGGTCATCGATGCTAGCATGGTGAGCTCTGTCCTCATGTACAATATTCATCAATATGTACAAAAGTAGTTCTCGTACTATTTCGCTATGTGCACATATGTAAAGAAAAGCTGAGTTCAAGTACAGCATGCAGTCCTCCTGGCCAACGCTGGGTGTGACTGCCACTACATGTAATGTGCCAGCACAGGGGCAGACAACGTAGGCACAGATTTTTTACCAATTGATTGTGCGTGTGTGACTGTGTGACATAGAGAAGAAGTTAATGTTGCAAACCCTGTTCTCCCCTTTTATTGTCACTTCTGTAATTAATTATGACTTTCAGAGACTAAAACTTGCCTGCTTTTCTTTCTGGTCTAATTTCCAAGCCATTATTCTACCTTTCGAAGAGTTATGACGCAAAGCAAAATTAAGTGATGTGTAGGTTTGTCGCATTTATACTGATAATTTTCCATTGCCACTACTATACAAATTAAGTATACACCCTTTAATGCACGTCTAATCTAGTTAGCTAACAACCACTGAGTCCTTTAGTAAAAATACATTTGAAGATATCATTTCCTCCTTTATTTACAAATTTTCATAACACAACAGTTTTGTTCATATGATAAATTAACACCTGCCACCTGTATGTGAGTACACATAACTAATCTAAGTGAGGCCAACTGCTCAACAGCAAAACCTACAGAGAACGCCATGACTGTCTATTCCCAAATTCTTCTCTAGAGCAGCAGATTTTACATCCTGATAGTGATTCTCTCTCTCTCTCTCTCTCTCTCTCTCTCTCTCTCCTCTTCATTACATAGGTGGAAGGAGCAGCATATGTGGGTTCATTCGTATGGAAATCTCGTAGCATTGGTATGTGGGAAGGCAAAAGAGGAGAGAACATGCTGGACAGTGGAGCCCCCTTCTATGATACCTTCCAGACCTCTGATGGAAAATATGTGGCTGTGGGAGCCATAGAACCACAGTTCTACAAACAGTTGCTGCAGGGTTAGTAGTACACACATGCAACGGAGACTTTTCTATGGATTAAACCTCTACGACTGTGGTTCTCAAACTACATAAGTTCTTGAGCACCACAGTCATACTGATCTTCTACTCTACTGTGTGCTTAATTGCATTCACCTTGCTTCCTACATCTATATCAATTCCCGATTAGATGGCTTGTGCAAAAGTCAGTAGGGCTGAGTGACCTGAGGACCAAGAATGAGAATCATTAAACCTTTTTTAATCATTTTTCAATTGCTGCAGATTTGTCCTTGCAAATTCTATTCTTTGTGTTTCCTAGGCTTGGGATTGGATGCTGAAGATTTACCTCCTCAGATGAGCGTCAGTGATTGGCCAGAGCTCAAACGGATCTTCAGAGAACGTTTTGCCTCTAGAACCCAGGCAGACTGGATGAGAGTTTTTGATGGCAGAGATGCCTGTGTTACACCTGTGTTGTCTTTCGACGAGGTGAGCGCTCACCCGCACAACCAACAAAGAGGTTCCTTCATTCAGGACGTCAAGGGGGAAGAAAGCCCCCGGCCGGCCCCAGTCCTCTCCCGGACCCCTGCCGAACCTTGCCTGGCCCGCGATCCTGTTATTGGAGAGCACACACGTCCGGTCCTAGAGGAGTATGGCTTTAGATCAGCAGAAATAGACCAGATGCAAGCTGCAGGAATCGTAGAGTGTAACCAAGCCAAGGCGAAGTTGTAGGTAAAATCCTCACTTACAAATGCGCACATCTCCTGGGTGTTCTGGTATTAAGATTTGGGGAAATCTATGTTGCGCTGTTGGACCTTGATAAGACAGTGCTAGAAACACAATTGATTATCAATTGATTATAGCAATTGGTGTGGACAACAGCACATAAGGGGTCATATGTAGTGTATGTGTTTGATGTCCTACAATGGAATAGTTGCAATTAATCTTTCTTACTGGTTACTGGGTGGGTGAGGCCAAAGCCCTTTTAACCCAGCACCCTTTTCAGCCTGAGGACTGTAGAAATATTAAATGAGACTCTCTAACACTCTTTTAAAAACAGAGAAAAGATGGAAGAGAGGGGTTTTAACCAGCAACTTAGGATCCATGTTGAAGTGGAACCCCAAGATGTTGCATTCACATCCTATTTCAGGTGCCTTCGCAGCTCAGCTACCTGACCTGCTGCTGTCTGTGCACGCCATTAATGCTCTGCCTAGTAAATATTGATATTCAAGTTCTTATCTGTGGGAAGATAAGTGAAGTTTGAGACATTAAGGGTTTTGATATTCACTCATTAATGTGAATTCATCCATGCATCTTTTTCAAAACACTGAAAACAGCACGCCAGCGTACACTGTTGAGACCCTCTGTTCTGAGTTCTGTATGCAGTGTTATAGTAGATTCAAACAGTAATAATGATCATAAGATCTTTTATGGTGTTTGTTTGTTTATTTAAGTATCCCAGAAACCATCCTCTGAAACCAGACTTTTGAGCAATGCCGCTCTTCTCATTAAGTCAACCTGCCTCACTCTCCCTAATAAACTATTTACTTTGCAGTTTTGAATGATCTGTCCATACATTGTCCTGAAACACATTACATTAATAAAGAAGCAAGATGCTCCCAAAATGTTTTTTTTTCCCAAAGGTTATGATTGCTCAGGTCCTGGAAACATTGATGCCACATCAAGGCTCTCAAGGCAACAAACACTGCAGTATTCCCGAATTATATATAAATATTAATCACTGAAACAGAAACACACAATGTACAATTTTCTGTGTTTAATTATGCAGCCCTATCCACAATGATGGTGACAAAATAAAACGATGTTCTTCCCCATTTGGAAAATGCTGAGTCCCTGTGTTGATGAAAATACTTTGACTTAGCATTGAACCCATCCCTGACAGTCTTCACACACACCAACCTGATAATTCAAATATAATAACCAAATATACTGTCAATGAAAAGGATAAACGACCACAAAATTTGGACAATTAATTTGGGCAGTTGAGATCATCAGTAATCTTATTTTGTGTTATTTTTAATACAATCACTGTCACCTGTTCAGTAATTACCCCTTCACCTCCTTACAACCCATTAAATACTGCTTTTGGCTGTTTAAATCATAAGGTGCTGTGGTGACACTCCTAATGATAATTAATGAACTTTATTATTGTTAAAATATTAGCCGCTGAGCCTCTGCAGTGGTAAAGTTTAAAGGCAGTACTGTAATTGTTGTAATTATCTCTGTATATATTTGCAGTAGAATGAAATAATTGAAATCATGCTAAACTAGCCAGTGCAAAATGAAAGTTGTGCCATGTATAACTGAGCCTGGCCTTCCAAAATTTGAAATGAGCACTGTGTGTCCAGTTTGTGCTGAACTCATCTTCTTATCTTTGGAGTAAGACCATAATTTTTTCATATCGTTGTCCATGTAATATGTATTTCAGAGTTTATGCTCATTTTAATAAGTGTTACTGGACTGTTGATAAATTCAAATTGTGTGTTTTTGAAAGAGTTGGTTTCAGCCAGAGTGTTACTCTGAATTGTAATAATTACTGAACATACAATATTGATGTGCCTTTCAGGAATTATACTTTTTCCATAATTTCTAATAAAATAATTAGAAATTCTTCTTGGCCGTCATGTATTTAGTGATGCCATTTATTCATGTTATCCAGGCAAAGCTTAAGTTAGGGTGTTGTGCTTTCATTCAAATCACTTCCAGTGTGAAGGCAATGAGTGGATATGAGAAAAGAAAAAGAAGGAAAAATCTCTGGTTTGCCTTTGTAGCTGAAGGATTAGCCTATAGATGACTTCTAGATAATAGGATATAGCTCAGAGGTTTACATTGTCATGAGCCAATGGGATTTGTTGTATTATCAAGATTTTCAGATGAACTTTTAGATGTAAAGGGTAGTGGCAGGAATTTCATGCAATCAAACGCAAAAGTGAAAGGAAAAAGCATGGACTTCACACAGAATGAGGATACCCAGATGAAACAAATCAACAATCAGTAACAAAATAAAATGATAAAAATTAAATACAATCAAAATAAAATATAGCATGACACACAATAGCATGTTGAAAAGACACAAAGGCTCATCTATTTT
>OMLF01056059.1:0-10648 GCA_900302615.1 Holocentrus rufus
CAATTTGTTGAGTCTATGCGGTCCAATGCGCTTGGCACTGTTCAATCAGTAGTGAACGGGGCATGAGTGGGGGCATTTATTTGTAGTTGAACAAGGCGTTTATTGTCAAGTAGAAATCCCCTAAGCTATTTCTGTCTAGACACTCGGTTGAACTCTCCCGGATATGGGACCCAGAGCAGCGGTCCTGACTGGCCCAATGAACGTAGGCTAATGAGAAATCCGCTAGTTTATGAGTGTGACTCTGATAGAATGAAAATCAAGCAGAAAAGAAAATGAGTAAAGCTCATAAAACTGAGTCAAGTGAGGTCAAAAGAGAGAGAAGGCATAGGTATGCATGCGGATTTGAAGCGGACACATCTTGCTCCACCATCCTAATCTCTGTCCGCCCACTGTGACAGCTGCTCGGCTTTGGTTTAACTAGAACATGGGCTTTACCTGACCAACACTAACCAGCCACTAATGCTCAAGTATTGTTATGTGGTCAAAGGGCTGCAGCATGGACGCTATTTCATGCAGCGAATTTTAACCAGCATGTCAATCAAAAACAACATGCACAAAGGCCGAGTGCCTTCTTTCATTCAGACATTTTACATCTTCAGGCACTCAGCAGTCTAAATTACTGCCCCGTACCTATTCAGCACCACGGACAGTGGTCGGCATATAATTAGTGGCAGACTCCCATGATACATTTTGCCATGAAACAGGAAGTTGCTGTAACTCAAATGTACATTGTCCAATCTGCCCCTAATTTCACAGGCTGAATAAAAGTCCAGGCCTGAACATATCTACATATCAATTTTGAATCATCAGCGCCACGTACTGAAAACAGGACGTCAGTCTTATCTGACAGATCTCATCCAGTTTACATGAAATGTATATGGTGTGGTCTACACATGATATACAGCCACATGATGTGTAATTAATGGGTGTTGTCTAGCGCCACATAGTGGACACAGGAAGTGGTACTTTTCTCCTACATGCAATGACCAATGTTCATGAAAATTTACGTCTTTACATGAGATTTACAGTGTGCGGTCTACATTTGGGTTAGTGGTTAGCTATGCTGTGGCTGCCGCTCCCTCTGACACGCCTGTTCATCGCTGCTCATTATTATTATTATTATTATTGTTATACATTACATACGAATAGAGCAGATAGCCAGGAAATTACATGATAAACACCAGGGAAAAGCAGGTCTAATCATTACCAAAATATGAAGCTCTGTTCATTAAGAGATGATTAGCTTGTCTGATGAAGATAGAAGAACATAACACATAAAATATGTTCAGGCAAGGTTATGTCTTCTTTATTAAACTGGAAAACATCTATGAAGGTACAAATAATAGATGTTGTGCTCCTACATGTATAATGCTGAAGCAACTATTCTATCAACAAGCTGTGACCTCTAACTGACACTGTCAACCTGAGACTTTGTTCCCTTTCAATATTTCTTTCATCTTTTTCTTTCTCTCATCAATATTCCTCTCTCTTCCTGTTTGCATTTGGTTCAGAGATGGAAGACAGCATTTTTCAGCTTTTTCATGTCCTCTAACTTGTGATGTGAATAAACTAAAAATATTGTTTTTTTGAACTGGCCTGTTTGACAAAGTCTTGGCCTAGTTTTACCCGTGAAGTTCAGTATGCAAAGTTACATAATGCAAATATAATGGGCATGAAGAGATTTTAAAGCTAAATCTGTCTTAGAGAAAAAAAAATCTCCACTGTCTTTTGGGGAGAGAGATCAAATGTACTTTCACACTTAAAGTGATATTCTGATTTAACAGCCAAACATCCTGGGTATCACACCCCTACACATTCTTTGTTTATTACACACTTCTATCTGAAGCAAGAGAAAGAATCAAAGTCTGATCATTACTGTATCATTTCCTCTCCTCAGAGTTTTGAGCTGATTCCCTGTCAATATCAATCAGAACAGAGCCGGTTTTCCCAGTAGAGAACTGAACCAATAAAGAAATGAGATGAGAGGATAAAGTGTATGACTGACTCTCAAAGTAATACCAATGCTGTCATTCTCTGTCAGTCACTTGAAGGTTCCTCCTCCAGTCCTCACAATGAAAAGTCAGTGCAGATCTGAGTTCACTAGGATTCTGATCTGGCTAATATGACTGAAGTGAGGACAGGAGCCAGTGGAGTCTTCTTCTTCTTCTTCTCTGATGCTGTGCTTTTCACAGACTGTCTGTACTGGTGTTGTCTCCCTTACTGGGATCTCTCACATTCAATAGCTTTACCTGTCTGCCTTCCTCTCTCTTAAACAAGACCAGATCGAAACAGATCCAGATCGGAGAAAGGATTTTCTAGATATCCTAGTAGATTTTTAGGTTAGTTCAACTCTGAGTTCAGTTCTCTGAATGTTGATATTCAAAAAAGACAAGCTATATCACTTTGGTTCTCTCCACCATGGCAGACAGATTAGTTCTCCCATAGGTCTAACTTTTATTTATATTTTTTTAAATATTTCATGGGTGTATATGAAATAGTAATAAGCCTTTAGTGAATGGATCAACTCCATGATAGAATATGGATTAGAGCGGAACCTCAAACCACAAGGACTCAGAGATGAGGGCAAGATACAGTGAAACTGCTTGTTCAGTCTTATTATCTTTTGATCTTGTTTCTCCAGTTCTGCATTTCCCTGCACTCTTTCCTGTATCTCTCCAAATTACCAATACAGAGAGGAAAAATAACTAAATAAATCAATCAAATCTACATCAACACACAGAACACAACAGCTAATTTCATCCTCAAATTGCACCAAAACAACCAACTCACTATATGCCTCAAAATGTTTAAAGAATCAAGTTCAAAAAGTTAAAAAAGCAACAAGTCGCATTTTCCTATTTGAATTGGATCCGACAGGAAGCATCTGCAGGGAACTTCCATGCAGTAGCTTTGCAGCAGGAAGAAAATTACACTTAGCACTTTTGCAAATAATTGTAGTCACACACACACACACACACACACACACACACACACACACACACACACACAAAGTCATATCACAGCCCAACTCTCTCATTAAATTTGCTTCAGATTTACATTACAAAACAGAACAGCAGCTCTTTAGAGAATTTCCTGTAGGATATGCTCCAAGAACAGAGGAAGAGGTCCCAGAAATGCTGCAGTAAAGACTTCAGTGTGCTTTATTTTTTGCCATGCACTTTAATTAATTTATTTATTTATTGGATATTGTAATCACACAATGCAAAAAAAAAAAAAGTAATGCAAAGCAAAATTTCCAGTGCTATAATACAGTAAAATTGTTACAGTTTACATTAAGTGTTAAAAAAGAGAAAGAAAGAAAGAAAGAAAGAAAGAAAGAAAGAAAGAAATGTTTTAATTCTACTCAGTCCTTGTGGCCACATGTTCACAAATTTCAATTAGTATTTTCAAAAGACAAAACATATGATGAAGAAAGAGTAAGTTCCACTGACTGGCATCTATAAGACACTGACTATGCATAAGCACCTCATACAACCCCACTTCAACAAACCCAAACTGACCCTTTAAGCAGCATCCATGTTATCGTATAGAACTGTAATGTCTTTTCAAACTGCTGTCATTTCAGTGGTTTGAAATACAGAGGTAGTGCTTACAGAAGCATTTTGAAATAAATTACTTTTTTTTTTTTTTTTTTTTAACTCCAGGCAAATACAAATACTAAATACACAAAAATAGATTGAGGCTGTGAATATGAGAGAGCTGTGGTTTTGTGTTTAAGGAGGTAATGGGAAACTAAGAGGCTGGAAAGAGAGGAGAAAAATAGTTTTTCAAACAGAAGAGGAACAGAACCCTCTGGGGTGAGAAGGCCGATTGCTGCTCTGTGTTAGTCAGCCATGATGCTTCCTATCACTGGAAACACCATGCATCACACAGGCAGGCGCGCACACACACACACACACACACACAAACACACACACTGAGCACACTCAAACCAAAAACAACTGTCCATGTCATATTGCCCACAGCTCTTCACAAACACATGTAGCTCTCTCCAACCTGCTCCTGTGTTTGAGCCTGAGGGCGTCTGTATAAAACATGAGCCTACAGTAACTACTGCAGCCTGATAACACAAAGCCTAGTCTGTCAGCTACAGCACAAGACCAACACTGTAGTATAACAAGGCAAATACAAATATCTGCTATGGGAACTGGGAAAACTATAAACTTAATTCAAACCACAAGGAATGAAGAACAAGGCCATCATTCAAACACACCTAGCATGTTCACCCACTCTTTCTCTGACTTAAAGGATAATTCCGGGATTTTTAAACTTGGGCCATATTTTTCCTGGTTTGAAAACACCAGAATTATCCTTTAAATCAGCAAGCCTACTTCCTGTTTCAACCAAGGCACAAAATTAACTTGAAATAGCACTATGTTGCTTTGTTATTACAGTCTACTAATGTTACATTTATAAATTTCAGCAAATAAAGGACGTGGGCATTGCAACCTTTTTCAGAAAACAAGGGAGGATCGAGGGGGAGGGCTGTACATAATTTCACCTTGAAATGAACAAGCCCCCTGACACAAATAAAGAACACTCTTCCCCCTCTGAAAAGTCACCCTCTGGACTTTGTTCTGTCCTCTGTTGTTGTGCACTGCTAGAGGCAAGTATAGACAAAGAAACCCACTGAGATATGAATCGTGCTGACGGTAATTGAGGATCTTTGTTCATTCTCTCTTCCTTATTCT
This sequence comes from Holocentrus rufus, assembly GCA_900302615.1. Lineage (NCBI taxonomy): Eukaryota > Metazoa > Chordata > Actinopteri > Holocentriformes > Holocentridae > Holocentrus > Holocentrus rufus. The sequence goes on from OMLF01056059.1 coordinate 4,713, forward strand.
GTTTCTTGCTCCTGGCGGAGATCATTAGCAGCACTTACCTGAAAGAACAGAGAAAGGAGAGAGAAAAAAAATGTTAGTCTCAGATCATTTGTACACATCAGTGTCAGCAGTTCTTTTGTCGTTCTTCTTAATCACATCAGCGAGACAATGTGCTTCTCATCTCCGGCACTTCAACATTCAAATTAAATAAACACATCGGACACTGAAAGCTTTCCACTCCGTTCAATTTAAACTTTCCATTTCAGTGGAAGAGCAGACTGGACGCTCTTGACAACAGCTGTCTCTAATCTGTGGTAGGAATAGTTGCTCATCTTACTGCTGCTGCAGTCTTTAAAAGGAACCTGCTGCCCACAAGAATATCAAATCAACTTTAAGTCTGCTGCCATGTCTGTAATTATCTGACTATCCTCCTACAGACACTGAAAGACAGTGACAAAGACACTGTATTTTCAAAAGACCAAAATTTCTTTTGGAAAGTGAGAGAGAGAGAGAGAAAAAATCCCATCCCATCTTGACTTTTCATTTATATCTGAGAGTAGTGGAATACTTAAGGAAAATATGAGAACATCATTTTGCTGAACTGATGTTTATAAAAAGACTCTGCCAGAGCCAGAAAATTGGTGAATCTCAGTGATCTTAACTGAGCCTGATAACTGAGTCATTCCAGATAATTATTTAGCCCAGTGCACAGAGAAACTGGCAGACAAAGTATTCATTTCACAGTTCATACTCCAAATATCTTTTTCCCCCTTTCAGGCTAAGAGACACAGTCCATCAGACACAGACAGAGCTGTTAGACTGGTAGAGGCATTTTGCGCTCTTCATCAAAGTGTATTAGAGCCATACAGAGCCTTTCTCTGCCCTGTGTGCAGCTATATGGTCGTCACTGTGAAACAAATTAGAGCTGGAGAGAGACTTCACACTGAATGTGCAACAAGTTAAAAAAAAATAAAAGGAAAGAAAGAAAATTCAAAAAAGTGAAAGTACCAGCATTTTTTTTTGTTTTAAAAACTCCTCTATGTTAAAAATAACTTAAAAGTGATCAATAGTGACACATTTACTGGTACTATGTCAAACCATTCGTTTCTCATTAGCACAGTGATTGTAATAACACATCAACCGTTCTTCTTGAGGATCTGGTTCAATGCCATGGTCGATTGAGGAACGATATGAGTATAGGATATAATCTTCTCCCCAGAAACTACACTGCCAGCAACAGTTCACTTTCTCTTTTTCAATCTGCATTTAGAGAGCAGCTGTGGATGTTTTCCTTCAGAGGGAGGAAGGAGAGAAAAAAGCCACCGAGTGATTTTTCCTCCTGAACTCTGTCAGTGAGGGTCACAGATGGAGTGGAGCTGGTCCAGAGGGTTTCAGAGGGATGACAGACAGTCAGCCTGAGACCAAAAAACTGCCTATCAACAACCTGACATGGAGGAATCAGTTTTCACCTCACACACACCAGGATAATTACACATCATTAACAAAGCTGAGGGCTTTCAACATCTAGAAATGACAAGAGGAGGTCAGAAAAAATGGAAGAGAGTCAAGATGAAGGTTGATAGTCCTGACAGGTAGTAAGTAGTACTTTAGAAAGCATGATGAGAGCTGCAGAGAACTTTTTCATTATGTTTCTTTTGAAACTGGCAAGACTCCAATCATTTATAAATGATACTGATGATGCGTAAAATGCATCAGCCTCACAAATGACTCAAGTGGGGAACTGATTTAATTTACACTCAGCTTAAGTATAAAATTGTAAGAAAAGGTTAAAGCTACATCAAAAAATATTATGTACATTTTCTTTTCTTTTCTTTTTCAGTAAAATGAATCCCTGCGATGTGAGAGTCGTCATTTGTGGGTCTCTTTCCACCATATCCAGCCTGTTGTTACTGCCTGGTTTGAGCTTTCTAAATGTCTCTATTGGCTTGACAGTAAGCTCCTTTTCTGCCCTCCCTCCCTCTTTACCACCCCTCCTCTCTGTCTCACCCCAGCAGGGTTTATTCTAGAATTTCTTTTTGACTGCCAATATGGACCATACTATTCCACAATTAAGGCCAACTACTGTACACTTATATCACTTTGTAGTGTATTTAGGAGATATAATATTATTGAAGCGTTTTTGTATGATTGCACAATGGATGGATTAAACCTCACAAAATCCAAAAAACGTTAATCCATGCTTACTTACATGCACATTAATCTACATTTACGTATGTCTCCAGGTTGCCTGCAGTTATCAACTTTGTTCAAAGCTTCTCTGAAAATGTACATAGGTTATGCATATGCAAATTTCATATCAAATGTGCAAATTCAACACTAAAATCACTCATTCTGAGCTCCAAATCAACAAAACCTCAGTCAGAAATGTCAGGAATGCAGCGGCAAAGAAAGTTCAGTCAAAGCTTACCTTGTACCTGAGAGTCTACAGTTTCACCACATTTTATCTCTTTCTTCTTTATTTTATTTATTTATTTTTATCTATAAATAGAGTTTCTGGTCTTGGCATCGTTTAGTGGTCAAAAACACTGAGTGTAGCTTTAAAAAGACTTAATAAGATGCCTTTGATTGACTGTTCATACTGTTGTACTTCTCTCTCTCTCTCTCTCTCTCTCTCTCTCTGCTTATCATCACCTGGTTCACATAACAGGGAGTTGAGGTGTTGCTGTTTATGAAGGCCCATCAAACCTGAAGAGACGGAGCGAGACGGAGCAGCATTTCACACTGCAGTGGCTCTACAAGTGGCTCTGGGCCCACGGCCATGCCTCTCTGTTTGCTACAGGAAGCAGGAATCATATGGCTGCCTGGGCTGACAGCTGCACATGGAAACACTACATTCATGACACCATTACTTCAAATCTGGAGCCTTACTTTAACAGAGTTCCTATGCTGAACAACTATTTAGCAGATGTGAAGAAATGGATGGCACACAATTTTGTTCAAGGTAAAAACAGTGTTATAAAACAGGGATTAGCGATATACATTGTGTTTTTGGTGCCCTGATATTTAATTAGTATGTAATTCTGCTTTTCTGTTTCTGTTGTTTTCAGTTTCAGTCAAAGAAAAAAAACAAAAAACAACTGGGCTAAAAGTACCTCCCTTGTTACGACCCTTGTTCTCACTTTGACAAGCACAGTCATAACAGTTGTTGCTTGCAAGGTGCTAAATAAATAAAAGTCATTAATTAAGGAGTGCACTGGATCTAAAGGACACTGACAAGACAAGACATTGATGAGACTGATGTACGTTTTTTCTGCATGGTTGCATTCTTAGTTCCTGCTGTAAGTAGGCCATTTTTGAAATGCCAACAGAGAACTAAATGCTGAACATGTTACTCTTGGCTCAAAGACTTTTTTTCTTTTTTTTCCAGGCATCAGGCTTAGCAGACAGGCAAAACAGCAGGATTTCTGTGAAACTGTTCCATATTTCAGAAAGGATGACTATAACTCTATCTCAGTGGCTTCCGGTACTACAAGTGTCTCTCCACCAGGCAAAATTCATCCTGACCAAAACACAACAATGGTGACAAGTGTTGAGTGAATGGACTTATACTGTTGGTTCAAGGACTGGCTCTTCATCACTATAGAGTGATTCAGCAAATAGGATAAAATATTCACCTAGTAGTGTAAACACACACACACACACACACACACACACACACAACCAAAGTGGATGGTCTTGTGTAATGTTTGTGTCCTCACCTCAGTGATAAGTAGGGGAACAAATCATCCATCTGAACAGCAAAGCACATCCTCTTTTGATTTACAGCGAGTTTAATAGATTACAATGAGAGGAGTAATGGTTACATCATTATCTCCTTGAAACCAGGATAGGACAGAGAGAGACAGAGAGGAGAGAGAGAGAGAGAGAGAGAGAGAGAGAGAGAGAGAGAGAGAGATTTTTTACAATACTTACACATAACTACTTAATATATTCATCAACTTTGAATTACACTTTGAAAAGAATCTAAGTCTAAGTGAATGAACTGACTAAGAGGGAAAGATCAGAAAATTTATCTCAAAAAACTTGAGAACTTGAAAAAACTGAAACTGAAAAAAAAAAATCTAAGAAATAGGCGGTCATTAATCTGACTGCTTTACATTCTTTGCTTCCTACTTAAACAGAATGCAATTTTTTACCTTTACCAAAAAGAAATGAATTATTTTGCAAATATGAGAAACCAAAAATATATATATGAATATATGTCTACCGAAATTCTCCCCAAAAGATGTCAACAGTACGCTGGTCTCTCAGAGCAATTGTCTGTGATAGTAGGGTTTAAGACTTTCCCTTGTAAAACATGCCGTTGCAACACACTTTTGGTGAACAGTGCCACACTCCATACAGGCTGTACACTGAGGTTGAGTTCAGCCATGTAGGGTCAGGACATCAGTGCAAAAAAGTCACAAGTGCAGATGTGTGCATGCCCTGGAATTTATAAATGAAACTGTAAGTATTTTTCTAAACATGACTCCTCAGTCTGTTTTTCAAAACTCAGTGTGTCTGTCACACTTGGCTGAACTTGAACTTTTGACTGACCTATTCACCGGGGCTCAAAGGACCATTTTGGACATTTGTTATAGCAAAATTGAACTTGTAGAGTGCTGGGTTCTACAGTAACCTGGATGAGTCCGCATGGTGGGGAACTGTCCTCATTAGTTGTGCATGGTACCGATTTTTTAGGCAAATAAACAGCTCTTTTCCTGTTATTTTTCTATTTGAACTGAAAAGTAGATCCAGCAGGTAGCCTCTTCAGGTATCTTGCCCATTGCAACCTTGTGCCAAGAAGAAACGGCTTGATATTACTTTGACAAGACATTATAATTTCACAAGAAAAAAAAGGGTACAGGTGCTTATATTTTTATATATTGGCATAATCCGATTTGTTTGTGTTTGTTTATGTGCTTAAAGTGTTATTTTGGGACCTGTTTTGCTGCTCCATAGAAGAGAATACAAATACAGAATTTAGGGTCGCAACCATACCCCTGATATTACGTCTTCACTTTCTCAAGCACAGTGCATTTATCCTTTCATCTATGAAACTTAACCGCCATTGGCCTTGTTTTTTTTTTTTTTTCCTGATTTCCCAGATAAATGAGTCCGCTCCAGTTCTGGCATTGATCAAGTTTCAAGTTTTCTGAAATGAGTTTTCTGATCATTTCCTCTGAGTCAGTTCATTTCTCATGAGCCATCTCTGGAATTCCTTCAAATTATTTTGGCGAGACTGCTTACCCAAGTAATCAGTGTTTCCATTCATTGTGCCGAGACTTCAACTGATTGATGTGATTTTACAGCACAGTTCTTTGGACTGAAGCAATAACTTGTCAGGATGTGATTTTAAATCATCCCACATTCTTGTGAGTACACTGTTGACTAGATTCAAGGTCATATTTTTCCTTTAGGATGTGGAGGCAGGAAGTGTTTTTTTGCAGCACAAATTCTCATCTGTATCTGTACCTGTCTTTCCCACTACCCCCTTCCTTTGTTATCCTTTGAATTTCCCTCCAAAAGCTCTCTAGGTTATTCATTGGGTCTCCCTTCTGTTCATTTTTCTGTATCCAATCAACAAGAACTCCCTACTGTGAAGTACCGCCCATTTCTTCAGGTATAAATTTGCAAATGCCCATTCTGTAGCCCCTTCTTCTGGGTCAGTGGTTTCCTCTTGTTGTTGTCTGATTATTTCTTTACAAATTATCTTTTAAAGTATATTTGATATAGATTACCGGCTTCATCATCTGGTTCTGGTTGTGGAAGCAGTCCATGAGCAGACTTTGCAGATTCTTGCTCAAGTACATCCTTCCCACGTCCCATCCCACGTACTTGTAGGTAGTAGTCATCATCACTATTCACAGTCTTGGGCGGCATGATTTCACTTCAATGCGAGGAAGAATTGGCCTAGCAAGTCGTACCATATCCATCTCTAGATCCTTGAATGATAA
>OMLF01056060.1:0-13139 GCA_900302615.1 Holocentrus rufus
GTGCTGTTTTATCCCCAAGCTTGAGAACGAGGAGGAGCGCGAGGAGTTTGATGAGGAGGTGGGTCAGTCTGTCCATCATTTCATGCCTCACAACCTTTTAGATGGCAGTTTGAATAAAATGACTTTTCAACTGGACTTTGATGCATTACACAGACAGCCTCTCTCAAATCCAGCCAACAGTCTTGACTCGTACTTTGTGCAGGTGTGTAGGAGCAAAAATAGACCAAATTTACAACTTTTTACAAAAGAAATGCCACATTTTAGTCAGGAGCTTCATCTGGCCTGTGTCTGAAGATCCCTGACCAGAACATGGCATTACTTATGTTAATGAAGAAAAAAAAATCCATAAATTGGAAAATATATAGAGAATATTTCTTGGCTGTATCTATTAAATATACATGTATAATAGCCTGAAGCTGGTAAATAAAAATCATACAAAATGTCTTTAATTGCATCATTGAAAAGGAGCCTGTGTGTGTTGAGCATCATAACGATTCACAAGCAGGATTCATTAGCATAAATTAGCATCTAATTAAATTAAGATTACTTGGACATGATGCCGGCGTAATCTGAGAAAGATGCTGAAAGTGGCCGTGTGTCCTTTCAAAACCTCAGTGGAACAATACCTGATTTTTTCTATGTTTTTTATTTTTAATATCTTCAAATTTACTTTGTCCCAGACTTTTTATTTATTTATTTATTTGTTTGTTTGTTTGTTTTCTGTTCCGTCCTGACCAGGCCGTCTCTGATAACGAAGGGGCAGATGACATGGTGGGTAGTCCGCCTCAGCAGAGGGCTGAGTGTGACACCAGGATTAAACTCTGTGCACCATATGAGTTTTCATTAAAGTGGCTTAGTGTCAGTGGAAGAAGTCATTTCCGGTTTTTTGGCTAATCCACCTTTCTGCTTTTTCAAATAATCTCGTGCGGTTCCTCACGGCCGCCAGTCGGAGGAGTCCAAGGTGAGAGGGGATGTCTGGGTCATTTTCACTCAGGTTTATTTTTGATTTCTTTAATTGTTTTCTGTTCCATTTTATTGATTCTAATTATTTTGTCACATTTCACTTCCTTTTTCAACCCCAGTCTGGCTGCTCGGACTCAGAAGGATCTGAGGTGAGGGGGATTATGGGAGATGACAGCAACGACAAGGTGGAAGGGTTGAGGGTTTGAAAAATCAAAAAGTAAATCCACCCAAGACAGAGTCCGCACATATTTGTCCTGGGATCTTGGACATTTTCATATGATATTAAATTCTGCAAATCAGCTGATTTTAACATTTATTAATCCAAGGGAAGGTTGCCTTGCTGAAGGGCACATCAGCAGCCGCTCTTGAGGGAGGGAAGATTATTACCCATTCATTTAAAGGTGAATTATGCTAAATTGACGACGTTCAATTGAGATGAAGACGCTTTAGACTCATGTAATCTGACAGCCTGACTCTGATAGATTACATTCAGTTTTCTTTTCCAGTTGACTCTAAAGCATCTTCAATTCCATCAAAATTTTGCGTAATACTCCTTTAATTATTTTTTTGATTTGGCCAGCTGTCTTCCATCTCTCTGTGATCCTTCCCAAGATTTCTTCAATCTTTCCCCATTTGGCTTTTTTTTTTCTTGCCCACTGTGAGGTTTCAGGTCAAGTGTTGTCATTTTGTTTTCTAAAAACTGGGCGTGTAAATCCTCCACGAACTGAGGATAAACACCAATGCTTCACCAAATTGTCCGATGAAAAACCCCCCAGGTCGCCGTCACCATGTCTCTGTCATTCTCTGTCGATGGAGAAAGTCTGTCATTTATCCCCTGCTGACACCACAGATTACAGCCTTAGCGTTGTTATTTCCTGCTGTCCAAGATCGTAGGAAAAATGTGATGTTAGACATTTTACCCCTTCTATTAAATGAATTTTTTGCCTGTTATCAGTTAAAATGCTCTTTACCCCTTCGAGGCACTTCTGCCAAACCACAGTTTCCCAACTTCCAACTTCACCCTGGCGCTTACTAAGCCACTAGCATCACATGCTAGCAAAGCTCTTAACTGATTCACAGGGGCTCTAACACAGCTTCCCTCCTCTTGTGATTGCTTAATAGACTATCAGTGGGCTGCCAGATAATTGAATTTGAGAGTGCATCAAACTGTTGTATTTAGCCGGCCCTGTGGGAGCGCTCAAAATGGCTTCCTTCGCCGCCTGGCAGGAGGGCGCCTGCAACATGTCGGGGATGAGGGGGGAAATTCAGATTGGAGAGCAAAAGGGAAAAGAGAGGAGCGTCAGATAATGAAAGGGTGCTGGAACCTTGGCTGTGGTGGATAATGGGCGACATTACTGGTAACTTAACAGCTGTGGGAATGTGAGGAGGAGGGGGAGGAGGGGTGCTGTTTATGGGCCGGCTGAGTGCATCAATTTTGTATTGTTTGGGCTTTTGGTTGGAAGGTGTATTTACAAAGTGCGTGTGTGTGTGTATATGAGACATGAACTTATGAAAAGCACCCTGAAAGCATTTGGTGTACAAGCAGGAGTTTATTCTTCTAAAAAAATTACTCCATTTAGAGCTGTTTTTTTGTTTCGTTTTTTTTAGTTTTGTGAAATGAGCTCCAGGTTCATTAATACGTCCATTTTAATTGAATCAGACAATGAAAGTGTTTAAACTTACTGTCCAGCAATAAGTCCAGCAATGGGATCAAAGTTAACCGGTTTTGTGGCAAGTTTAGGGGTTCTTTGGATTGCAATTATAGGGGAGCCCTGTAACGTTGCTTGAGGAACTCCTACCTTAAGTGTTTTTTAGTACTCTCTGATTGGCTGGTCGTTGATACCAAGTTTTCATATGTCTGTATGATGTCATTTGAATTCTTTTTTGCCCTGATGAATAAGGGTCCGAGGGGGACTGAGGGGTGTTATTATTTTGGTTTGAGTGAGAGTTGGGTGACCAGACAGGCAGTGCTCAGCTCCCGTCAAGGCCTGGGAGCTTTTCTAGACCCTGTTGTAAATTAAACACCTTTCTTGTGGCCTTTACTTGCCTAGTAGATGAGCGCGTGGAGTTCAGCGTCTTGTCACCTTGCATCAGTTCCATTAGACACACGACAAGTCGGTGCCTGTCAACCAGCAGCCAGGATATCAAACCTGTGACTCTCTGAATATGGGGCGATATTTCTGCCACTTCTTCTAATGAGGCAGAGCAGCAGAGCAGGATTCCCACTTGTTGTGGGATTCATGAAATTTCATGCAGTTTTGAGAGTCTTATGCCAGACGGGGAGTTTGCTGATTTCTCAGGGGAAGTTGGGGAATGTCAGGGAATTTTACAAATGGGTCACATCACAGAAATAAACCAGAGATTATATTAAAACTGGTCTCACACACTCATTGAGTTAGAGGATGGTTTGATGCTCACACACACACAACAGTCTTAACAACCAGTCTGTCCGTGCTTTTCTGAATATTTGGGCTTAAAAGCAACATCAACAAAACCTAAAGGAACTCCAACTAAGTTACTGAGATTTATAATCCCTGGCAAAGGACATATTTGATGTTTAATTTTGTTCCTGCTTTTCCCTTTTGGGTTAAATATAAAATCTGTTGTATTGTGCTGGATTTTGCCACAAAGCAGCGGTCAGGTCAGACAGTGTGGATGCATGTTAGATGCACATTAGGTTTTTGTGTGTGCACTGAGTAAACAAAACATAGACTCCTGTCCTGTCCTGTCCTGTCCTGTCGTCCTCAGGTTGACAACAAGGAGAAGGAGAAGCAGGTTGGTTGTTCAGGTCCAGTGACAGTTTGTCGTTCACAGTCAGGATGTTGTGTCTGTGTGTTTGTGAATCTGTGTCTCCTGAACGTGTGTTTGTGTCCTTATGTTGTTTTGTCCTCTGTTGTGTTTTCGTCACAGAAAAGTAGTAGATTATTGAGAGAATATATCGACTCTGATCCTCCTTTCTCATTACCAAGTAGATCCTGTATATCGTGGGTGTCATTAAGTTTAACGCTGCACTGAATCAGTAACAAGACAAAACATGTTTGAACTTCAATACCAAAAAATCCTATAATGCGACGACATCGTGCTCATGTCTGCCAACCCGGTCGATGTGCAATGTTTTGCACCAAAGAGACCAGAGAGGTAGATGATCTAATTTTGGTGAGTGCAGCTCTCTGAGGATGAAGCGCTGACAGTGTCTGACACTTGAATTCAGTTTTTCTAAGTAAAGAAAATCTTTAGCGTCTCCACTGTAGGGATGGACACTCTCCTTTGTTGCAAGTCCATTTCATCATTCAGGCGGATTATGTTGTGTTTCACATAAAAACCCTGCCTGGTGCAGCTTTATCTGCTTATCTGATGTGCAATGTTAAATATTGGTTGAATAATAATTAGTTTATACCATCACAGATAAAAGTGGACAGTTAATTGAATAGCAGTGGTTTGCTGAACCAGCACACTGTGCCTTGTCCCCAAAACTTAGTCTGTCATTCATTTTCAGTGGAGAGAGTCCCAGATCTGATGACGCATGCATATTAATATTATGGCTCTAATATGAAGTCCCTGTCTCCACCAGGCGTCTCTTTTTTTAGCGATCAGTACTAAAGAGACGCCTCGGGGAAGCACCGGTTGCTGATCGGCTCCTGATGTTGCTCTTGAAAGTCGGGTTAAAGCACAGAGCACTTGTGCTAAAAGTTGAGATATTTTTATCTTGAAGCACTAAAAAAAAATGGAAAACTCAGCGCTGTGAGGAACGCACGAAAATGAAGAGACGAAGAAGAAATGAGCAGAATACTGATCATGTCATGACTGAAGAGACATTTTGTGTTTGTTATTAAATGAAGATCTCCAAGAAATGACTGAGAGACTGAGCTTTGTCTGTTTTATATCGGTTGTTTTGGGATTCAAAGTCTGACAGGTCGTGTTTAAAGCAGTTTTGTCCCTCTCGGCCTCCTGTAGGATGAATCCTCAGAGTACGATGACAGTGAGGAGGAGCAGGAGAAGGTTTGGTTGCTTCACACAGTCTCGGTCCATCTGACGTTTCCATAATCGAACCTCTCCTCTCCTGCTGGCTGTGATCTCAGTGCTGAATATCGTCCACATACCTGAATCCTGCGTTCACCTTTTTATTCCCGTGTGTGTGCGATTGTATGTCTGAACAAGTGTGTATGTGGATGTTTATTATCCTGCGTCATCATGCCATCATTCATCTTCCTCCTCTCACCATCTGTTTCTTAAAATTATGATTTTCTTTTCTTTTTTGTTCATCTTTATTTCTCTCCTTTCTTTGTTTAAATCGTCCCAAAGCTCGACAAGGAAAAGGTGAGCTGTTATCATGTGTTTACACGTAGCAGTGAGAGTGAAATCGCTTTTTTGAACCTTCTAGACGAGCAGAACATATAGATTTTTTTCTCTCTATGTTGTTTACTAACATTTTTGCCATTTCATCTTTTTCTTTTCTGTTTGCTTCTCAGTCCGTGTCCAAGAAGGAAAAGGTGTGTGTGCCGTTCACTTGTGTGCTTGTGTGTGTGTGTGTGTGTGTGTCACATATATCAAAAGTTATTTTTTATTGCATTTAGAAGTGTGTGTGTGTTGTATACTTACACTCAGTGGCCGCTTTATAAGCTCCATGTAGGATCCTTTTTTCCCTTCAGAGAAGCGTGAATTTGTAAAAGCCTGGATTCACCAAAGCACACAGATCCACAGAGACTCGATATCATCGCTCTGTTTTCAGTGGTGCGTTCATGCCACAAAAACCTGATCCAGCTCTCCTCAGAATCCTGTTGATATCAGGGCTCACTGACTGTGTTTACATGGACTAAATAACCTGATTTACCGACTTTATTCTAAATAAGACAATATTCTGAGAAAACTGTTTACATCGCTCACAGAACGAGTCCATTCATTTCTGTTTACATGCTACAAAGCAGAGCCCAGTTCAGTCCTGATCTACCAGGCACCATGCAAGTCCCTGTCCTGGTTTCCCTCCAGTCCATTCAACCTTCTTTGTCATGTAGCTGCCTGGTTTACCCTGCTGGCTTTTTCTTTGCACATCCTGCAGAACATTGTGCTTCCAGCTGTTTTTACGACTCAGAGTGTGTTGAAATGGATGCAGCTCTTCCAGCAGGGCTCCTCGGTGCTGCTTGTAGACCAGATATCTGTCATGCTGCTGCAAAGAGCTTAGAGATACCAGGTGAGAGCGTGCAGCAACATTAAACAAGTTCACAACAAATCATCACGAGCTGCATCGTCCAACAGGATTGTCATTAAAATGTACACATGGATAAACCTACGACTAAAATGGAAATATTCCCTGTATTTTTATCCAAGTATTGTTCAAGTTCAGGTCAGAAAATGTTATTTACGTAAACATTTCCTATTCAAGTGTCTTAATCAGGTTAATAGTCCATGTAAACACAGTCAGCGTCATTTTCCTGGAAGCATGTTGAGATGGTTCATTATTCTCCAGGAAGTGTTTGAAGGGAGGTTCAGATACGCTGCGGTCTTCAAATAATACTCAGTCGGTGATAAGGGGCCGAAGGTGAGCCAGGAACACACACCGCATTTCAAAATTATTCCGACTCCTTGACTTTTGGTACGTTAATTTGTTTGGGAACTAAAGTTTGATTTCTAAGCTCAGCGCTCTGTTCTGTCAAAGAGAAAACAAACAAAAGTAATTAATGTGAATTTAAAATAAAAGTTGAGTTTGCTTAAGTATTCAAACCTTTTCTTTGTTTGAACGACGTCACGAAACAAACAAAAAGTTGCTGAAAAAAATCTTTTATCATCTGCTCAAATATTATATTTAGTTCCAACAGTGTTTTCCTTTCAAACTTTTTAATAAAATGTTTCTTTCTTGTTGACGAAGTGGAGGGCGGCTCGCTCTATAAGAGCTTAATGGGGATTTTTCTGTGTGGGCTGGACTCCCCATGTGAACACTCAGCACACAGTGTGTGATGCTTCATTTATGGACATTAGAGTTCAGTTCGTGAAGTTTTAAATGAAATATGAATCATCATCCTCCCATCACAGTTTGGGAAAATATAGTTTGTCTTTTTTATATCTCTATTAACTTCTGTAGAAAAAATGGACTGGAGAAACTCTGAAAAAGTATCTTGTGCGTTTTTAACTTTATTTATGTAGGTAAAACTTTTTATATAGCACTTTTCATACATTGAATGCATCTCCAAGTCCATTATGCTGTACAGAAAAATACAGATTTAAACAAAATCAGTTCAATCAATACAATTCAGAATTATGATAATAAAGAGTGAGAAATACAAACAATTCTGTACAAAATAAAAGTGTAGAAGTTGTAAATAATTGATAAATCAAGTAAAAAGGTGTTATTACTTAAATGTTTAGTTATAAAATGTGAGTTTGGAGCTAAAAGATTTTCAGTTCTAGAGATTTGAAAGGGATGTCTTTGAGTTTATCTAACAGGCTTGGAGACGGTTTCAATAAACCTCCTGGATTCTTCTCAAACCCAGCGGCACGAAGTCCTTCAACTGAGGCTGGAACATGAAATTCACCAAAATTAAATACTGTACAGGCTTTTCTTCTGACAGTCACAATATGATTTTTTGATACGTGACTCACTGTGCGGAGGAGTCGGCTGTTTGCGAGAAGATTTACGTCACAAAGTCGCCATTGAGTGTACAGTATGAAAGCACAAGTGTGTGTATTATGTATTTTACGTGTGTGTGTGTGTGTTATCATGCCTGTGTGCGAGGGCCTGCTTTGTGCGTGTGGATGTGTGTTTACCTTCCATCAAAACGTGGCTCTCACCCCAATGTGTGTGTGCATGCATGTGTGTGTGTGTGTGTCCTTGCAGGCTGAAAAGAAAGACAAAGAGAAGCAGGTTGGTCTGTTATCAATTCACTTTCCCTCCACATTTTTCTCGCATTCGACAGATTCTTTCCTCCTAAAATTCCTTGACTCTCCGTCCTTCTCAGTAGACGTGCTCACCTCTGACGATTCACATGTCTGTTCTGTGATTGAATTTTGTGTGTGTGGGAGACCGAAAGAAAGAGACACAGAGGTTTATTGTGCTGGATCTTTCTGTAAACACTTTTCTTTCTTTTCTTTGCCCTAAGGAGGACACAAAGAGCAAACAGGTGGGTGGTTAAAACACCACTGATTATCTTCATTTAGTACATACTGTCAACAAGTGCACAGAGTTGTCAAGCTCCCAGTGGTAGAAGTCCTCCTCCATGCATCCATCTTCCATCTGCCCTGCATTAATAATGAACCAAATGTCTGATAGCATGTTGACTGAAGCGCTGATGACTGACTGTGTTGACTCAAAAACCAACTTCAAATCATCATTGATACGGGAAAAGGAGCCCACAGGCCAGTCATCGAAGTGTTTCATGCTTAAAGGGATATTCCAGATAGTTTTAAATAGATGGGTTAATGGCACTTCATCAGAATTAATCACCAAGATCTCAAAACGCTGCAACGAATTTATAGCATTTACTTTTACTACACTTGACTAAAGGCAATGAAAAAAGATTGGAAATTTAACATGTTTGTGAACCTGTTCAGCCTCCTTTTCAAATTTTTGATGAAATTTTAGATCTGATTTTTAGAGCAAACTGCACCAAAAATGGCAGCATCGTGCACAAACTTACAGTAAGAATTTAAAAATTGTGGTGCAGGGATGCCATACGAGAGAAGTACTTACTGTTGTGGACGCTGGATGTAGTTTTATTTTTACATAGTAATTTTCATGTCAACCAAAAATAGAAATGCAAAATGCAAGACTGTTTTGATCCCCGGGTGGAAAAATATTAAACTGAGTGGGTTCACCGACATGATGTTCTTGTCTTCATTCAAGTGAATGGGAACTATATAATATCGCGAACAATCCAGTATTATTTTTACCATCAATATTTGGCTGATAATGGAACCGACATTTTTGTGATTTCCTCTTTAAAATTAATACGGTCTTCTGCTTAAAAAAAAACTTAATTATCTTTAATTATCTGAAGATTGGTCTTGTGAAAAGCTCAATCTGTTTTGCACCTGCATTTCAACTTTGATGCTTAAAATATTGCAAATCATTATCGGTATTGGCTGTTATGGGTTGGAAGATGTCAGATATCAGTATCCACCTCTAAAAAACAAATCAGAATATTGCTGTTTAAAAAGAAAGCAGGACTTTTCCACACTTCCTGTTCAGGATGATGCAAAAGTACAGCAGCTCGTCTGTAGTAAATCACTGGAGTTTTACGACGGTAAAATCTGTAGAGTGAACAAATACAACTTGACTAGATAAGTAGTGTGAATTAATTTAATTTTTATGTGCCATGTACATCAAGGAATAAGAGCGGTTGAAGTGCAAATTTATCTTTGTCTAGAGCTTGAAGGTGTGTGTGTGTGTGTGTGTGTGTGTGTGTGTGTGTGTGTGTGTGTGTGTGTGCGTGTACGTGGTTCTCAGGCCAATTACGAGGCAGTGAACACATTAAAGGGAAGGAGCTGACTCTTTAAGCAGCGTTGCTCTGTCTGCTGCCCTCCTGTTAGCGCTGTCTGATTAGACGGTGACTCAGACTTTTTCCCAGAATCCCTTTGGAGGCAGCGCTCCCAGTTCACCGGAACACTCGATTTGGCCTTTGGCTGAGGGAGCGAAGCCTAATTTGATTCAGAGTGATTTTGGGTTCAAGTGAAGCTTTTCTCGTTGA
This sequence comes from Holocentrus rufus, assembly GCA_900302615.1. Taxonomy (NCBI): domain Eukaryota; kingdom Metazoa; phylum Chordata; class Actinopteri; order Holocentriformes; family Holocentridae; genus Holocentrus; species Holocentrus rufus. Next base: position 9,642 of record OMLF01056060.1, read on the forward strand.
GCTAGTCCTTTCATTTTGTCTCTGTGTTCTGTGTTTCCCTTCATTTAAACTCTGATGTCGACGTGTTGGCTCGTCGGTTTCTGTGCGTTTTCTAATGTTGCTTGATTTTTATTTCTCTCACCAGTCCAAGGAGGAAGTAAACAAGGTTTGTTTGTCCAATCAGAAAAAGGAAACTTCCTCCTTCCCTAGAAGTCAACGTTTTTAGCTGCTTACTGAGCCTCCTAGTCCTGAAATTAGACTGTAGAAGTCACTTATTTCTGCATTTATCCTGTAACTCTCTGCATTTGTACTGTGGGAAATATTTTCGTGAGGGTAATAAGCTGAACAGACGGTACACAAGTGTGTTCCTCCCATTTATTTTTTATGACAGGATGGCAATGAATGGATTTTCGCTGATTCTGCTTAGGCAAAGTTTGTCCTGGGACTTATGCACATTATTAGACGAGTGTGTGCAGGCCGGTGGTGCAGCTCCCAGAGCTGAAATCTATTCAACTTTTGCAAAGTTTTGCTCTTGGAGCTGCAGAGAAACCCGTCCCCCGACACAGATGTTGTCCGCTGCTCATGTACCGTCTGTTCAAGGCTTAAAGGTGCAGTCAGACATCAAGCTAACATCCAATGCAAATGTTCAAACTTTAAGCTAATGCTAGCTTAATGTTGGAAAGTGGAGTCAACCAGCTTCCATTTTCTTCCTATCGACTCAGACTGTGATTTCACGAGTCAAAGTTCACCAAATGTGAACTGTGACCACTGAAATCTACGAGGAAAATCCACCAACAGAAGCAGGTGTTTTATCCCCGCTTTGATTCCCATCTGTATTTGGACGTGTTTGACTGCACCATAACACAGTACAATGACACATTTTGGCACATCTTGTAGCACAGAATTAGCTTCACCCTCTTTTTACCCGCTGTGTACTGTAACATGCAACCCTGCTGCTGTAAAATATTGTCTGTTTTCTGTTTTGTTTTCATCATCAATATCCTGCACTGTACTCTCTGCAATTTCTCCTTCCTTTTTTCTTTTGTGTCTTTTCTCGTTTACCTTTCTGTCCTGCCGAGAAGATTGAAGCCACAGCTGACACAAAGAAGGTACAGTGGGGTGGAACAGGGAGATAAGAGCGTTGGACAAACCCTTATTACCTGTGAAGGACATTTCTAAATTCAGACTGCAGCTGTAGTGAGTGAGAGAGAGAGACTGTTTGGGTTTGTGTGTTGACGTGTTTGTGTGCTTTTCCTTTGTTGCTTTTCCAATTCTGCTTTCTTAAAGAACCACAGTGGAAATAAGTCTAAGCCAAAGACACAAAGTTTTGGGAGGTTTACCCTTGAAACGATGAGAGCAGTGATATCAAAATCATACAGGTGTTCCCAGTAGGTTGTTGGCTCCAGCACTCCATGCTAACAGTTTAGCATACACAGTGCTGAGTGATACAAGGCTACATGCTAACAGTTTAGCATACACAGCGCTGAGTGATACAAGGCTACATGCTAACAGTTTAGCATACACAGCGCTGAGTGATACAAGGCTACATGCTAACATTTAATGCTGCATTTGATTATGGTCAGATATTGGAGTTCATAGGTCAGGAACACGTTATTACCATCATATGTGCATTTGAGCTACAGGGTGGGAGAAACAGGGACGCTTGCTAATGCTAACAAGCCTGCTAATGTTAACAGCTAGCAAAAATTGACTTTAAATGTCATCGGTTTCATCAACTACTCTATCTCCATGTTGATTTATTCAAAAACATATGCTGAAAAATAAAGTTTTTTTTAAAGCCTATAAAACTCAAAAGATCATATAAGTTTATTGTTGATGGTAAAGGCAGCCATGTTGTTATGACGTCAAATTCTGGATTCAGGGTTGAGAAAACTTGACCTCGACCTCACAACTTAAAGGCTGTTGTGTCTTTTTTTCTTAGTTTTAAGTGAGAAAACCTAATTTCTTACTCATACTGGAATGCATCATAATCATACACTTTGTTGAGTGATAGTGGGCCGCTGGCAGTTTCTCAGAAATGAGAAAAAATAGTGCAAAAGCTTTACAGATTCCACTATGAGCTTGTGGTTGTATAGTCCTAGCTGTTTAAATGGTGCTTATCTGTGTTAATGGAGCTTACCATATTATTTAATTTACAATGGTAAAAAAAAAAATGAAGTAATTGAAACATTTTATCTGCACTATTCAGTTTTGACCGTGTACTTTATTTCTCCTCTCACCCTGATAGTAATTTATCTCCCTCTGTAACACAGAGCTCTGCGTCAGGAGGGATTATTGCTCTGGATTTTCATTCATCATTCAAGGGCACATCAAACACAAATACACAGTCACCTCTAAATGCCTATAAAAGCTGTTTGACTTGTATGACAAAATGATCTACATGTTAATAAACAACAACAAAGACAAAATGACCTGCGCATAAACGAGCAAAAGTTTGTCATTAAAAATGCAGAGGGCCCAAAACACCGTGTCACCTGAAAGTCACGACGCTCCTTTGGTCCAATTATATGGCGTGGCAGGTTGCCCGCACCTTTCATCACACAATCTATCTAATGACACAGTGTCACAGTTGCGGCGTGCTTTCTGCAAAGACACTTTGGGCTGCCTCATGGATGTTGTGCAGCCGTAACTTGGCTGGTCGTAAGTTGTGGACTGCATGTGAGGTCTGGCATACTGAGCAGTTTCAGGTTGTTTTAAAGGTTTAATTAAGTTTTGTTGCAAGGTCCTTCGAGTGGTTCTTAGCCATTTTTAGGCTACATGTTTCGTAGCTTAGGCTTGGGCATTTGTCTTAATTGTTGAGGGATGGGAAGCATTGTTGTTGCATGTTGCACTGAAAGTTTGCTATGTTTCAGCAGTAATAGAATGTTTTTATTGGTCATGTGGAAGTTGAAAATATGTGAACTTTTTTAAAAGAAAACAATGTGTAATTTTTGCACCAGAGTGAGATTTGGGCAGCAAACCTTTTGCCCCAACCAGTGTTGGGACATTTTCTTTTTAAAAGTAACTTGTTATATTATGTTACTGGCATTAAAATTAACTTATTACATATTATTTCGTGTTGTAGTTATGTTCGTCCATTCATCGGTTCCTCACGATTTCCGTGCCTCCGCTGTCCTCTTTCAGATAAAACTTGGGAGGATGATGGATTTTGCCACTGGGGTTCTGGATTAGAATATAAACCTGATTGGCCCAACACAGCACCACCATCAGGCAGAAAAGTCTCAAAGGTTCTCTGAGGTTCAAGATGAATGCAGATGGAGCACAGCAACAATTTTAAACCATTTCAGTTGGGTGCTGCTTCTACAGTTATAGTGCTCAGGGAGACCGACGCTCAGCCACAGGACCAGGATTCAGTCCTGTATGTCTGTAAGCTTCCACCTCTGAATCTGAACACCACCTCCCTGCAAAGCCTGACTTCTGCAGAGAGATGCAAGCAAAATGTCAAAGAAGCATCATGTTCTTATTATTATTAACTAAAAAAAAAAAGAGATGAGTGGC
>OMLF01056061.1:2812-14313 GCA_900302615.1 Holocentrus rufus
TTTTTTTTTTTTTTTTTTGCATAGCTGTCTAAGAGGCTGATGATCACCACGTTCTCCATGTCACAGGACGTCATGCATTCATGTGACCTACATAAATAAATTCCACCAATGATCCCATCAAGCTGCCAAAGCAACTTTGCCCCATCCTAACCTGTTTGGATTCAACATTTGACACCGAGACAAATATTGCAATAATTACTCATGGCCCACTTGGATCATAGCCTAAAACCTGGGTTGTGCTTCCTAAATTGCATCTTCACTTCTAAGCTCATCTTTGTGCCATTGAAAGCCAATGGAGGTTTGCCAGAGAAAATACCAGCCACTCCCATCTGTTTTGAACAAACAAAAATTATAGGGGTTAATAGCAACTTGAGCCTCTGCAATTACATTGATTGCTATAACTAAGCGAGAATTGTAGGACAGTGCTGAAGTATATTGTTAGGCAGTGGGGGATAAAAGGTGATTCCAGTCCCACAATGCCATTAGGAACCTGGACTTTGGTGAAGGTCCGAGATCAAAACTGCCTTAAAGGTTTCTAGTGCTTCTTAACTTATTCCATATGAGAGTCTTATCCCACAGTTGTATCCAATTTTTTACTGGCAGGTTCCCAAGTGGTTCCCAAAATTCAGTCAATCTCCACTGACCTGCATATCATATACATTAAAATAGGTTCTCGCAGTTATGTTTTGCTAGTTTCGATCTACTGTGATATGTTTTTTGACTATGTGGAACCACCATTGTCTTTATGGGAGAAATGAATGGTGGAAACACTTTGCCAAGGGTGGGATCTAATCAATGGCACAAACATGATCATTATCTTAAGATGTAATTTAGGGAACACCAGGTTGTTACACACTACCTCACTGTAGTTGCTACTGCAGTTTGAACAGTAAAAAAAACACAAACATACAGGTGAAAATGGAAGAAATTCAACTTAAGGCACTGGAACTGCTGCTGCGGATGAACAGTGTTTCACAGATATTCGACTACTTTTTAAAGCCAAAATTCACCCTTCACTAATTTTGAGGAGGTGCACAACTCTCCCAAAGCAAGAAATGAGAAAATGGAAGCTCTTCTCCATGATAGCGTCAACGGATAAAACCATAAGCTGCTCCACTGTCAGAGACAAACTTTGGAGTCTTTACTATTTTGTCTCTAACTTAAGGAAAATCTGCACAAATCTTATTAAATCATAGGAATTCAATTTTAGGTGGGTTTTCCCTTTACCTCAAGGAATATATCTGGCTCTAATTTAGGAATTTCTGTCGTATGCCTTTTCACTGGAGGTGTGCATCAGTTACTGATGACATTTCCCTTAATAACAATAATGCGTTTTTGCAACACTGATTTCCTAATGGCTCTCTAAAGACAATTCTCTCTCAGTACAATTCAATGATAGGGCAATGGTAAAATAATTTTGTCAATCTTAATACATTAATGTAATTACACATGTTGTGCAGTACAGTAAGTATTGCTAATTGATTCTGTGATATATTGAAACCATTTGACCGTGCATTAATACAACATCACGGGTGTTTCCACACAGGATTGTGGGGAAAGTATCATAATATTGAACTATACTGTGACACTACACTTAATCACTTTCTAAACCCCGCTTCTGTACCAGATAACATGGCTTTGGCCCTTTAAATACAAAAGAATTACTCCTGCTGATTTGACATCATAACACTTTTTCAACAACCACTCCCTGTCGTATTACATATAAAATAAGGAGATCACCATGAGATAAATACAACAAACATATAAAATACAAAGAACCTGATGGACATAGAAACATGTAAAATCCAACATATGTAAAATAAAATACAACTCATTTGAAGGCAAAGCTCAACAAATCTCTTGCACTGACCAGATTAGCCGTTGCCAAGTAAAGTAAAACAGTTGTGTCACTAATATTAGCAAGGCCTCGATTGTTTAAAATTTGAAAAAAACATTTTTGTTCAAAACTATATTTGACTTTTATATTTTTGGGGTATACTGATAAAAATCAGTTTCCACATTTTTGTTCAAACTTTGCATTTATACTTCTTTCTGTTTGTTTTTGAAGAAGTTACATTTTGCATGGAAACACAAGAAATCCATTAACGGGGAGTAAAGGCCCCAATCTTATCAAGAGGAAAGGAAACTTGAACAGTTAACATTTCTGGATCACAATTTTTTACTCTAGACAGAAGGCATTGACCTTTACTAGTCACACATCAATCAAACCGCAAGAAAGTGAAAATTTTAATCAGCTCAAGCAGCTGTTTGGGCCTGCCAGGAGTTGCAAATGCTTTGGGAAAAGTTGGCCAAATTCATTCAACAAACCAGAGACAAATCTTTCCTATGGGATTCCCAATAGTATTTTGACTCAGATTAGATATTAAAAACTCCAGCACTCAATATATGTACACATACCTATCTGCCCCATTTCTTTCCCTTACTCACTTAAAGTGGAAGTGCAACAAAGATTAAAATAAATAGTGAAATAAATACCCGGCCATAGGCATGGGAGATAGTGTTAGCAAAAATATAAAAACATAACAAGGTTGAATTGATGTCACTTTTTGCTGCACTGCTCACAGGCTCTTGTCACACCTGTAAGCATTACAGATATCTCAACCCTAGAGAAGCTGTTGACAAGGGGAAATCCAAGTATGTTGAAGTAAACATAGCTAGGATTATGAAAGACCACTAAAAATAGAACATAGATTTGGGTTGATCCAAAAATAAGTGGTCTGGGTGGGAATCTACCAACATGTACTCCACAGTTAGGGTTGGAAATGTTCAGAGCTCAGAGCCTTTTTCACAAACAGTTTGTCCAGTGCAGCCATGTCAGCTGCATGTTGTTGCTCCATAGCTGTTGCTGAGGAAATGGTGACTGTCTGCCAGCTGGTCTCTGAAATGTTGGGCTTTGCGCCGTGCTGATGTCTTGGAGGCTATTGTTACCTATTTATAGCCAACACTTGCTGGTTGGAGGCTGCTGTTACACATTACTTTACTTTTACTGGGAGACTGGAAATTCTAATACACCTAAAATTGTGTGTTAAGCAGGTAAAATAAGGGTTAAATTAAAGAAACAAAGATACAAAAATATTGATATTTTGCCCTGGTGCAGCCTCTCCAGCCATATAGTTTCTGTGTGATTTGGCAGGGTTTCCAGATGTTTCACTCCAGTACAATGGGACTGGATGGGTTTTGTTTTGAGGAGTTAAACCTGTCAGAGGTTTTTGTCAGGAACTATTTCTTGCTGAAGAACACTAGCAAGCTATATCCATCCATCCCAAACGAGTATGAACTGGAAATGGATAGATGCAGATTTCTGCTGTTCTTTGGCTTTTTCAGAGTTTCAGGTCCATATAAGAAATCTGGAAACCTCACCAAATCTCACAGAAACTATGTGGATGGATAGATAGCACCAGGGATAAGTATGAAATATATATATATATATAATTTTTGTATTTTGGGTGAAATGGTCCTTTAACCCTAATTGGACTCACCTTTCAAATTAGAAAATAATTCCAACTACAATCACAAGTTAACTGTAAGTCAACACCAACCAATGCCACAGCTACCAGAGAAATGTTCATTACCATGAGATATGTTTCGAGAGCTGAATGATGAAATGCTATGTAAAAGGAAATCAAAGACTCTCAGACCAAATGGATCCTGTTTGTGTGTATCCTTAGTTTATATCAACATTTTTAGCTGGGTCAGCTCTCTAAAGCTCAAGCAACAACATGGACAAACTTTTTGTGTCAGCGGCTCTCATTCAGTGTGACTGGGTTTGTTGTTATTATTGTGGGGTCACTGGAAAAAAAAAACAAAAAGGAAAGCCTTTGGAGACTAAGCAGCGCAGCATCTCTTTCTGTGAAATGTAAACAACGTCACTGCATGCACACATGGTTATAAATAATGAAAAAAAAAAAAATCAAAAACAGATTATTCAAACACAAGATCAAGAGCCTTAGCACACCCACATAAAGATTCAGTCCGTAGCTATTCAACTGTGGTGCTTGGATGAGAAGGAAGAAAATATGGAAGGAACAAAGGAAGGAAGACAGAATACTTAATAAACAAATTGATAATCATTCTATATATTATAGTAAAAATGGCAAAATGGTAAATATACACAGTTGCCGATAAATGTCTACATTTACCAACTCTGTGGTAAATGTAAATGAGCATACAGCATTTACCAGTAGGCAGATAGATTTACCATTTTCCCAGATTAAACTGTAACTTAGCGTAACTAACCACATCTTATCATTATTGTTCACTCAACTATAGCGAGTGCATTTACACGCAAAGGCAAATCCGTAGTTTGGTCTATTGCAGAATGGACACACACACTGACAGACATATGGGCAGACAGGCAGCCAGCCTGCTGAAGACTGCAGTGTGGGTGTGTGATTCACACCATAGGGTAAGCCAGGGTAAGATGGAACAGTCACAGCACATATTGATGAGTTTGGAGTGTTGATTTACATGCGAGTTGTGTTTGCTGCTGCTTAGTGATGACTTGGGCCGGATGTTTACTTGCTGCGGTTTAGTGCAAATTCTGCCCGTTGCTTTGTTGCGGTGTCCTCTTGTTATGAATATAGCAGGTTGGCATGCTTCTGAACCGGGACATTTGCTGTGTCTCTGCTCTTAAGCTATGTTCAGACAGGCAACTGAAACCTGATCACTCAGAACAAATAGCGGTGTGTTTTTTCCCATCACTCCCGATGTGATGCATATTTGATATAATGCACTGTGGCAGGAGGAGCAGAGCGATCTTTTCTCAGCACTGCAACTCAGAAAAAGCAAAACCTCCATGTTATTAACTTGTTGCTGCAGCCAGAAATTACTAGACAGGAAACACTTCTGTTGTCACTATGACAACTAAAGTGGTAATGACAGGAAGCAATTCTCCTGTCTAAACACACCAATCCAACCTGGTCACTTATAAATTACAATGAGAACAGTCAGCCTGAAGGATCAGATTCAACAAACTAATCAGATTTACCTGCTGCCTGAACATAGCAATGTTGCTACTTAAATGAAATGGAAAGTTGTCCTGCAAGTCTATATGGTGCAAAGGGAACATTAACCATGAAAGTTGTACTATGTCTTCAGATCCCAATTGCTCATGAACTTGGAAGTTGCGTGGGGTCCAGTGCCGGGTTCAGCTACAGCAGGGGAGATGCAACCACAGACATCAGTTCTTTGTGCGTCAAAAAGGTTAAATGCTGCTCAGGGGAGTGCGGGGAGGGTTAGTGCACTTTCCAGGCGGCTCAAGGCTCCTTCCAGCGCTTGTCACCGGTGCCTGGTGTGGGCCATGAAGAGCAGCACCCTGCGGATACCACTGAGACGATCCTTCAGAGAGGTGAGGGCCAGGAACGGGAGCTGAGCTCGGCCTTCTAACGGAAGGACGGCGAGTAACCACCAACACCACGACGGCCCGTTAGGACTGGCCTGGTCGAGGCAGAGGGAGAGAGAAGAAGACGGTGAGTGTGAGAGTTTAAAGAATAAAATCAAGTGAATTATGACTTTCACAGCTTGGTATTTTTCCATGCCTTGACACATAAGTAATTAAAGGATCAGTTCACCAAAAACACAAAAACACATATTTTCCCCACATCCCCCTAGTGCATTCTAGCCATCCAGATAGTTTCTGTGTGATTTGGCGGGGTTTCCAGTTTGTTTCCCTTCACCAAATACAATGGGAATGGGCTTTGTTTTGGGAGCTCAAACTCAACAGCCACATCTCTTTCCAAAAATAATGACACAGACACCCAACATAATCCACAGCCTGTTGGTAAGAAATATATCCATCCACCCCAAATGAGTATAAGTTTGATGTAGAGATCACAACAAACTAGAAACTTACCCTGTCATACAAAGGCTACGGGAAAATATCTTTTATTATATTTGGGGTGAACTGTTCCTTTCAACAATATGTACCAAAAGGGAGATATTTTTAATGGTTGCTTCATTGCATAGCCCACCAGTAGGCATTATGAGTTACAAAAACAGACCAACCAATAATACCATTATACATTCAGTATACAGTCATTATACATATCATTATATAAAAAAAGCAAATATGTGACATTGTAAGTGTGTGTTTATACCTGTAGTTCAGAGTCTTTCTCAGGCATGGGTCCAAAGTGTCCGACAATGCGTTCCTTCTGCTCTGCCTTAAGGGAGTTGACCCAAACCAAGGCCTGGTCATACACCGCATCATGGAGAGACTGCAGCTCACGCTCTGCCACACCCTCCACCTGCACACACACACAAAATAAATAGTGGACTCTTAGACCAATGGCACAATTGTTTGTCTACAAAGCTCTATTATGCTGCAGGAGCTGCTGGTAGAAATTTAATGGACATTTTGCATTTTATCTGTATCTGTAAAAAGATGGCTCCGGTAACTCTGTTAACTTTGGGAGAAAGCTAAGGTACAATTACAGGGCATTTCATCTGTCATGACATCATTCATCCCTTCTTCCAATCATCCTCATTCTCTTGCTTATGTTAGAGCTTGCGGCTACTCTTAGCACCTTTGTTACACCTGTCCCCTGCTCCCTGTACCTTAACATCCTCCAGGTACTCTATATCAGCGGTGTTGTATCCATCTCTCTGACTGTGTTGAATGACTTTGAACCTCCGCCTGCCGATGGTGTCCACAACTGAACGGCCATCAGAGAAGAACTCCACATTGCGGATCTCCAGCAGGCACCCGTAGTCTGCAAACCTGGGGATGGGAGAAGGAGAGAGGGAAAGAGAGGGTTAATGAAGTACATGAAAGCAACAAGAGAGATGGGAGGGACGAGGCACTCATTCATCTGTCACATGCAATAACTCACTCGCAGATTGACTGACCCTGCTTGTAGAAGTCCTTTCATAAACTCACACATACACACACGCCATCCTGGTACTGACCCCTTGAGGTTGTCTCCCAGGCACATGCCAAAGCAGTTGGTTCCTGTCTCCATGCATCGGCGGATCATCAGTCTGTAGCATGGCTCAAAGATATGGAGAGGACACGGCACAGTGGGGAAGGCCATGGTGCACACAAAGATAGGCACATTCTTGTTAAGACTGAAAAAAAAAAGAATAAAACATATTAAATTAAGTGATCAGGAAGGCCAGGGTACAAGGAAAAATAGTTATATCCGTGTTAATACTGCATAGAAATGTAATGAAATGTTAAACTACTGATATGTTGTCCCTGGACTGAAAGAAATTACAGTAATACTCCAAGGTTTTGGGCAATATTCCCTTTTGCCGACTTGCCCAGACTGAGACAAGATGTTTGATACCATTTTCCACTGGCTTGGTTGCGAAGGGTAGAATTTCGTGTTAGCTTAGCATAAATACTTGAAGTCTACAGGAGTCATTAGCCTAGCTCCATCAAAGTGAAAGAATAAACCTTACAGCAACTCCGAATGTCTTTGATTAAAAAAAACAAACAAACAATCAAACAAAAAAACAAGTAATTTTAGGAGAAGTTAGATGAAATTAGATGGTAGGAACGACAACTGCTGAATATATATGTTCAGCAATTGTAGTTCCTACCATCTAGCTTCTCCTAACATGACTTGTTTTTATAAAAAAAATTCCCAGACATGTATTTCAAATATACATGATACACTCTGTAAATAAGATAGCTTCGGAGTTGCTGTAAGGTTTATTTTTTTCACTCTGATGAAGCTAGGCTAATGACTCCTGTAGACTTCAAGTCTTTATGCTAAGCTAACACAAAATGTTAACCATCGGAACTGAACAAGTGAACTACAGAGATGAAAATGGTATCGGCAAAAGTTGGCAAAAGGGGATATTGCCCAAAAGGTTGGAGTATTCCTTTGAAAGAACCCCTCCACTATATATGAGTAACTTTTATTTTAAGTGATCCTTGGACCAAATGCTAAAAAGGCATCACTATAATGCCAAAAAATGGCTCTGCTTTATTTTGTTTACGAAGGGAAGCTCTTGGAGATGCAGGCATGCTGCAGGAAAGTGATACTGAACATCTGACCTGTCAAATGTTATGAGGTCAGTGTGTCAGTCGGGCAGACACATGGTCTCTGCATTAGCTAGGTCAGTGGGTCAAATAGCAGAAAGGGATATTCACATGGAAACTGTGGTGGAACATAGACACTCAATCAACCATGAGAAGAGAAGGATGGGAAAATAAGGAAACACTAAGTATAGAGGAGACAAGGAAATACAGGACAGGACAAGACAAGACGAAGAAGAGATAAGACAGGACAAGACAAGGCAACACATAGAAAAGTCAAGACTATAGGCAGTGATAGAGGAATGGGGAGGCAAACGTACTTGGAGAACTCAGCCATCTCCTCCTGGTTGATTTTCTGTCTTTCCGTTAGCTCAGTGGGAAGATACGTGGATATCAGGCTCTCCATCAGCGCTGTCTTGCAGTAGTGCCTCTGGGCAAGGTACTGTGGAGAGAGAAAGACAGGCAAATGACTGTTAAAGGCACGCTGACAGTGGCAGAGCCATACAGAGATGTTTAGCCAGTCTAGCTTTCAATGGCAGCCATGTTGGGTCAGAAGAACCGCTGATTCTGTACGTTGTTCTGAGGCCAGTTTGGATCGCACTCAACTGAACTGAGGTGCCACCAACTGACCTGAATACAGTTTCCCTCCCCTGAATTGTTCCTTTCACTTTCACTTGTGCGTCTAGCATAGGCTGTTTCTGTTTTCACTGTTAGGTCAAAGTCCTATAACCCAATTCCACTCATTGTAACAACTGATATATTGACTGGATGGTATTTTCAGAAAATGCTGACTCATTACAAATATCCACAGATATCTCAGTATCAGCATAGATGTTGGCTGATATGATTGATATCGTTGGAGTTAAGACGTTTATTAATATTAACCATAAAATATCAAGCCTCCAGTATATATCTTTGTTACAATAATCTGATTGCCAAATTTGATGACTCCTTCCTACAAGTGTGTGTTTTCATGACTAAAAAATACTGGGCAATGTATCCTTATTAGTTTTTTACTCGTCCTCAAAAGTCCAGCATCAATGCGGCTGTGCGAGTGTGGTGCACCGTACCTCAGACAATCCTTCTTTACAGAGGGGACACTTGGGGTTGTGGTCTAAGCATCGTTCCAGACACTGGAGACAGAACGTGTGACCGCACGGCGTCGTCACTGGCTCATAGAACAGTCTGGGGAGGGAAATAGGTTAACATGTGACACATCCTGCAAAACCAGCGATGCAGGAGTGAGAGGCACGTGAACACACACACACACAAACACATTTTTCACACAGTATGTTGCAAAACCAGTGGTACGAGAGTGAAGAATGCGTGCGGCACTAGAAAATCCCCGTATTTCTTGGTAATCTGATATTTCACTTTCGCTCAGTTTATTTAACCATTTTAAGAAAAACACAGGGTGTATAAAGAAATCCTGAGTCCTTAAACTTTAATGAATAAGACAAATACACTCTAAAATGTAGACATGTTATAATGACTCAACACACAATATCGTCTTTGGCCCTGCAAAGTCCAGGTTGTGTATTTGGAAATACACAGGCTATAAGCCATAATATGAAAACATGTTTATTCCATGTTATAGGCTACATGACTGCATATGAAGTTGTTATAGGCTATATGACAGAGATATAAGATTATTTATTATTGAAAAGCTATGTTTATTCTATGCTATTAGGTATATCAGACTATTTTTGAGACTTAAGCTATGTAACTGTTTATTAACTTGTATATTAAGCTGAATGGCCACTTATTCCATTGTTACAGAATACACAACCATAAAGGCCTGATTACGCTAATTCTCACCTCATACAGAGGGAGCATTCCAGATCTGTGGGGTCGATGAGGTCGCCAACCGCAGCAGAAACCTCTCTTGGCTCTAAATAAAGATGAATAATCAGAAAAAAGATTGGTCAGGAAAGCTGCTGATAGAGAATTAGTGTGCACAGTGTTTGCAGTTGTGTTTTTGTGCACAAACAGCATCCTGCAAAAAGCTCACCAGATTTAGATTTTTTACACTCGCTGCTCCCCTCCTCTTCCTCTGCGCTCCTTCGTTTCCGTTTGAGCTGGAGACCGCGGTCCAGCCTCCTGCCCTCCGCCTCGGCCTGACCTTTGACCTCATTGCCCTCTGAGTCTGCGGGCAGCTGGCTGAGAGTCTAGGGGAGGGACGGAGAGAAGATGAGAGCCCTAAGCATCACGTCTGCGCTCAGATACAGACTGTGCCAGTCAGCAGAGTTCCTCTCTTACCTGGGAAGCCTTGGAGGGAGCTGTGGCGCCGAGGGAGGGTGTGTGTGCGGTAGAGGCTGTGTGTATGTGTGCGTCGGACTGTGTGATGCTGTTTTTGATGTGCAATCTGGAAGACAGGATGCTGATGTAGTCTAAGACTCGCTCAGGGACCTGGTCTGTGACCGGAGCCAGGAGATCACTGAGGAGCTGAGAGAAGAGCAGGAGGGGGAGGACATGTTTGGATCATTCATCTTGATCTCATAAAGCTGCATGCATTTCCCTCAAATATGAAGGGACTGGCTTCCATAAAAGGCACATAGTATTCACAACTACCTGTTTGTGCATAATGATTCGTTGTCATGTGTGAGCAAATCAATATATCTGTTTCATCACCATCACCATCAAACCCAGTCACAGTAAAAAAAATGCTCTGCCATGATACTGTACCATTCAACTGCCCTATATACAGTGTGTACACATATATACATGTATACAGTAATGCTAGGTGTTACAACCTAAGATAGTGGAGGGTAAACCCACAAAAATAAGTTTCCGCACCTTTTCTTTTGCAGAATATTCTAGTCATGTACTTCTGCTGACATACAATTAATATATATGATGTTTATTCATAATACACAACATTTTATATGGCCTTAAATTGTTACATGAATATATTGTAAGGTCCCTTCAGGGAGAAAACATATGGAAGGCAGGTGGAAGGTAACAAAGTACATTTACTCAAGTACTTTATGCAACGACAATTTTGAAGTACTGACACGAGTACTTCTGTTTTGTAAGCCTCCACTAAATTCCAGAGGGAAATCTTGTACTTTGTACTGCAGTACTTTGATTCTGTGACTAGTTACTAGCTACTTTGCAGAATAAGCGTTTAAATGCAAAACAGATGATGAGCTCATAAGATTTGATGCATCACCTACAACGTTGCATTTCTTCTTACAGGTTAGTGCATCAGTATTGTAACACATTTTCCTGCTAATGCTTTTACTTCAATAAAATTTTGATTGCAGGACTTTTACAGGTAATGGGGTATTTTGCCATTCTAGTAGTGCAACTTTTACACCACTGCCTTTTGGTCATAGCTGACCCGCCTTTTTATTAAGCACTTCCTTCAACAAGCTGACTTATTATGGAACAACAAGCTGCTGTGGCCACTGCAGTCTTAAAACTGGACAGATTGGAGACGAAGGAGCCATCATAAGTGTTTACCTTGTAAGCCTCAGTCTTGGCCAGTCTACAG
>OMLF01056062.1:11750-28181 GCA_900302615.1 Holocentrus rufus
AAAAAAAAAAAAAAAGTTTGTGTACAGGCTGTGGAAACAAATTTCCTCCAAGGAGGATAATAAAGTATCTATCTATCTATTTATCTATCACATTGCATCACATCATATTGCATCAGACATATTTTATCATATCTATGTGGCAGGGATTTTACTTTTCATTTTACATTTCAAAATAAAATATCTTGTGTTCAAAGGTAACAAAAAGATGTGTTAAACGTTACACATCTTTTTTTAAAAGTTTATTCTATTGTATATCATCATAACAAATCATAAAGTATATTATCATATCATTTCTACCCTATGTCCCCTCCTATATCAGCCTACCTGTCATTTCAAACCCAGCTCTGTTTAGGTGACAGAGGCAGTCTGTTCTTTATGTGCACGTCTGCGTATGCACATGTACCTGCCTGCGTATGTGTGGCCGCTATCTGTTTGATGGCAGTGTTCAGGATATCCTTGCATGCCCTAAACCTAGGAGGAGGAGGCAGGAGCGTTCTGTATTCAAAGGGCAGGAAAGCCATGTGGAGCTTCCTCTGTTTACCCCAGTGAGAAAATGGATTGGCCTGGACACAAACTCTCTTCCTATGCATAGTTAGAGAGAAAGGTAATGGGACAGAAAGAGGGAGGAAGAGGGCTGTGGCCTACTTTCACTCTCTGTTCATCCACTTCCTCGGCCATTCCTTCCCTTCCCTTCGTTTCCCAGCCCACCCTCTCCACAGTATAAACACACACTTGAACCAGTACTCTAGATGTTTGTGTGTGATCTGAGCCTTGATATCAAAATGAAAGGCTGAGTTCACAAAGATATGGGAAATATCGCTCTAAATATTTAGATGTCTTATGAATTGTTCAAGATGGGAGGTGATGCCATGCTCTCACACTGGGTTTCTCCACCTTGCTCTTTTTATTTTTTAAAAAGGTTTGAGCTCTATGACCTTTGAGGTAAGCTATACAGTCATGCTTGCCAATGCATCTGATTATAACTTACTATCATAATGTTTTTGTAAGAATGGTGTTTTCCATCCAGAAAACAAGGCAAGCACAAAACATGCAGCAAATCTCTGAAAAGATAAGATGACTTTAAACTGGACATCTCAGTTTACTGTAAGGGTAAATCAGGGTCAATTAGGGTCAATTTTGTTAACAAAGCATTTAGCAAAGTTTGATGTGGTTGCCAGTGTATTTTTGTTTTCAGTTTTCTGGTGCTATCACCAACAGTATCAGCGTACATCAAACTGTAACAGGATTAACTTTCCTCCCCTCCCACTGGAGCCAAGATGACGGAGATGTGCACGCAACCTGAAATCTACTGGGCTGATATATCTGGGTTAGTTAGGGGTCACTTATTGGATTTGTAAGTAATCCATGTAGATGTGTGGATCTGAGATGGATTGGCCTTGAATGTCTCCAAAATATATTGAACAGGTATAAATCCAAACAAAACATCTTGAATATCACTGATCACAGAAGCCTTTGTCACCAGATGGACCTTTTTCCACAGCTGCAATTTGTACATGAAATAGCAGGTAAACACAGGTGTTTCTAATCACATTAAGGTTCTGTTCTCTTTAGGTACAGAACCGTAATTAACATGATTAATTACACCTGTGTTTACACACTATTTCATGTCAAAATGGCTGCTGTGAAAAAGGTTTATTGGCTAGTAATACACAAGTACAGCGTTTTGAAAATTCCTATGGTGAGAGTGCTATTAACCACAAACAGCCATGTAGACAGAGAGGACCTTGTAAAAAAATCCTCTGAACAACAACACATTTATCTAAATTAACATCCCAGCATGCTTTCAGGGCATGCTGGGATGTCAGGAGACAGAAGACAATTGGTATTGTGGTGGCAGGGTGTCCCAGTGTTGAAGTAGACCATCTTTTGACTCTATAATGCGGCTTCAAGTCTCGTGTCGTTCATTCTGCCATGCTAAAGTGTATTACAAGACACCGAACCCCTATCAGCTGCAGTGCTGCTCTGTCGTTAACCCTGACCTCTGACCTCCCTGTGGAGGGGAGCAAGAGAAAAAAAAATCCCCTACAGGGATCAATAAAGTGTCCCACTTTTCAAATTGTGATGGTGAACAGTATTCAGATGGTGAGAGGAAGTCGAGAAAATGGAGAAAGCAGAAAAGAAACTCCATGCTTAAGGGGTTGTGTGTCATGGTGGTGGCTGGTTTCAGACAAGCTGGTAGTGAGGCTGTGTGGGGACACTGACCCTGAACTCAGCACCGGCACCAGCAGTGACAGGAGAGGCGTGGGACTCAACCCAGAGCCTCTGCTGATTGGACACAAGGGCTCATCCTACCATGTTGGACAAGAACAGCAGCCATTGCAATGCAGAACCATGAAACGAGAGCAACAGAAAATGAGTGAAATGAAGATGATAGAAAGCCAGAATAGAAACACAAATAAAGCAGTGAGAATTGCATGCAAAATTTACAGTTCAAAAAAGGAGAAAAAATGAATAAATCAAAGATGAATCAAAAGCCAGTGTGCTTATGAATGCATGCAAGAGTGCACAGTGCTGATGAAGAGCAGACAGGTTGATAGGGGCCGACTGTGAGGCTTCACTAATAGAGCTGTTTCCAGGAGTATCCCCCTGCACAGAGGCACATGTGTGCGGCTGCGTCTTACATTTTCATCGTTGTCAAAACACACATCCGGTCCTTTCCTGTATCTGGGGTTCTGAGCCAGCTCGCAGGGATCTGGGCCTTCAGCTGAACACACACACACACACTCAGGAAAATAAAGCCTCTCACGAGTGCCATACCATCACAAGTGCACATTTTACAATTTTAATGGCAATAATTAAATGAGCCAGGACTTGTGCTGACTCGGATTTTCCTGCCGAAAAAAGCCTGACGTAGCTTCAACTCATCAGCTTTGGCTACAGATACCCTGAGCACATCTGCAAGACATATCGAAATCTTAATCGAACATAGCAGGTGGGGTGCTCTGCAGGTAATCATGAAAATGAGCACCGGTGCTTCTTCTTTCTGCTAGAGATCCACTCTTTCTGTCACTTATCTTGTGTGTCTGCGAATGAATGAGGATAAATTCATACATTTTTCATTACTGCACTTTTGTGAATGTCCAAGAAAGATAAAGAAGTCAGGAAGGTAGTCACAGCCATAAATTTACATGATAGATTCTGAGGCCAATGTGAGGCCATATTGTGGAACCAGTGAGCATATCATAAATAACAGCAATAAAACAGACGACATGATTCATAGCAATTCATTTTGTCTTCTTGTCCCAGAAACACTGTAGTCTAATGAAGACTTTAAAATCCAGCTTTATCCGTAAGCCGTGCAATTTCTGTGGGTTTGGTTTGCTAAAGTAGTGTGTGTACGTGTGCACAAGCTTGTGTGTGTGTTGGGGCAGGGTGATGTGTGTGTCCTCATTAGCAACATATTGAGCTGTAGGCCCCTGTTGTTACCCCATGGCGACCTCTGATGATGACACCTTTACTGTTGCACCAGCAGGAAGCTACAGTCAAGACACATCTGTCAAACAGATTGTGCATGCATGTACACACACACACACACACACACACACACACACAAACACACACACACCTACCCTTAACCTTAATTCAACCTGATGGCAGCATGCAGCCCAGATGAGTTTAAACAAAGAAATCCAATCCGGGAGTAACACGAGAGCGGCGTTCACATGCCGTGCATCTGGTTTACTGTTCACCTGTGAACGTTCTGGGGACCTACTGCAAACTCTTTGGGCGTGTGTCCTTGTATCCCAGATTTAAAGCCCCCGGTCATGCGGGTGATAGATGGAGGGCTGGTGAGTATAAAGGAAGTGCATCCCCATGTTTGATTTTTACGAGCTGAGGGGAAGGATACAGGGCTGTTCGGCCTGTCGCAGCGGTCGGGTGTCACATGACAAACATGTCGCCTTGGCATCGGTGATCAGGAACACTAGGTTGGTGTTGGGCAGCTTCTCGGCACGATACATCCTGAAACACACAGACAGACCCACAGAAATATAGCCAATCAAATGCTGAGTCTGTATTCACTGGGTTATAGTGATGATATAATTATATGTGCAGCTGGAAAGGATGCACTACTAATGATAAATCACATATGAGAGCAGGTTTACATATAAATACATAAACATAGGTATGTCTGGACGTGTGCGCATACACACACACACACACACACACACACACACATCTCTTCTTTATGGACTAAGTTTTTATGGTGGCCATTAAAGTTTCTGTGTCTATAGTCGTTAACGTTGGAGAGTAAAGCACCAGGCACGTGGTGCTCATAACACTCAGTAATTCTAGCCATATTTAACCTCCCAGACATCCTGATTTGACACAAAAGGAGGTCAGAGTAAAGCAAATGTGCAGCGCTCCCCTGAATGTGGCGTATCAATGAGCTTGAAATAAAGCCAGAGACCAGCGGAAGAAAACCAGATAAAAGAGGTTTGGGGCTTTTTCCTCTGCAATTCCGTCCTCTGACAGATCAAGGTAATCTGTGTCTGATCAAAAACGATCAGACAACAGCTGCCTGAGATCAGGCTGCAAAACAGAGAGAGGCCAGGAAACCAACACCATCCTGGACCGATCCCTGCAGACCATTAAACACAAGGATGCACAGCTATCCAGGAAGTAGATAAGAGGTGGGAAATCTCTCGTATTTGTGTTTGTGTGCTAACATACATGAGCACACAAACAGGCATGTACATACACACTTGCATTCGCACGCACATACCTGGAGCAGTTCCCACAGTCCAGTACACCTGCGTAGGATCTTTCATCATTGTCAAAGAAGTACTGAGTCTGCTCTGTGATGCAGCTCTCCTTAAACATGGTATCTGGTATCTCTTCTTCTGCTGAATCCACTGGAGAGGAAAGAAATGTGTAAAACAAACATGATAAGGGAGAGAAGAGTTGAGATTAAAATACATCAAAAGGTGTGATACATAATCATGCCTCTTTGTCAGGGTGAAACCCCTGGAACTGCTTGATTTTTACATTTTATCTTTATTTGAAGGATTACCCTCTCATCTCTGGGTTAAAAAGGGAATACAACCCTTGAATTTATGACAATTTTTCAGTCTGTTAAACTGAAAAAAAAATGCACAGCAGTCAATCTAAAAGCAAGGCTGTTTTTCTTAGCTCCTTACATTTCGGAGATATGTGGTTTTCCCCTGACGGCAGCGCTTTGTTACTCACCTGCCTCCAGAAGGTTTGGGAACATGAGACTGAAGAAGAGCTGTTGGAGTATCGACCTAGGCAGGGAGAATGAGAAAGACAAAATGAGTCAGATAGAGTGAGTCAGTGGAGCATACACCATTTTAACTAATCCACATTCAACAGACAAACATTGTTTAATAACAAGCAGACATCTGTCTGATGCTGCAGTCACTGCTGATGAAAATGTCATGGGATGTAGCAGTCATTCTATTTTAATAGCAGGCCATAATGCAGGTGGACAGTCATACAGGAAGTGATGCTATAATGTTATATAACTGCCCTTGTCCCAGGCTGACCCCGCAGTCCCTTGACAACATTAGCCCACTCCCAGAAAACCTCCTAACCTAAAGTACAAATGCACTCCCACTCCAATAAACAAACGCACACACACACATAAAAAAAAAACAAAAAACACTGCACCCGCGCATGCACATGCACACACACACACACCTGCACACTCACCAGGCAGCGCTGGAGGCCCACCAGCCAATACTCAACAAGTCTGCTATGGTAGGCTGGAGAGAGATGGCAGAAGAAGGTCATGTAGAGTTCAAATTTCAAAAAATCTAGCTGGCAGTCAAGGTGAAGCTACATGCGTGAGTGTGAGTACAACAATGATCTGATCGTTTTATCAGTTTACCAATATGTCCGTGTCTTCCCTCTCGAATATCAAAGAGGTTATTCTCTAGCTGGTAGACTGAAGTATGTAATTTTTCATTAAAATGGTGCTTACTGTCATAGAAAACACCTTGAAACTGTGAGAATGTCAAGTACTTCCCATGCAGAGAGAGGCCTATCAGTTGATTTCTCCTGAGTCACACCATTGATTTTGGAGGGGATTAAAAGCTACTTCCACACATGAGAGTGGGTGCGATCCAGGCGGAACAGAATTTTTGTTTTTCTTGGTTGTTATTCCTCCCACCTGTTTGATTGACTTTTCAGCTGCACCTGTCATCCCCCACTAGCCTCAGCAAACGGTAGTAACTGTAACTATTAGCTTGTTAGCGTGCTGAGGAATATTCTGCCAATCGACCGTTATATCAGAGGAGGTGAGGGCTTCCATCAAAATATGGAGCTTCACTGTCAGTCATGGACTTTGTCACATCAGCTCTAAGACCACAAACCTGCAAAAGTGTAACTTTTTATCATGTGAGCCCTACAGCACTGTTAGCTATGAAAACATTTGCTAACACATCGTTGCAGCGCTCGTAAAACCAGCTTTACTTCAGTTCAGTTCAGTTCTTCAGTACTTCAGGTTCAACGAGTGTAATACAGTTGGTTGGTCTTACCAGGGATGTGACATTGTTGTTGCTCTAGGGGAAGATCCACCCAGTTCTGCTGGAATGTATTACTGTAGAAAACCAGCACCTTAAACTCCATTTTACTACGGTTATTGACTTTTACAAACTCTTGGTGGATGATGAAGACAATACTAAAAAATAACACTAAAATAAGAAAATCCCTGTTTTTACCTGGGTTTACCATCCCTTTAATGATTTTTAATATTGCGTGATAGTATCTCTCTCTAATCTTATTTTGCATTTGTATGGTAATTTTCAGATTAAAAGATAATGAATACAGGCACATATTATCGGTTATTGGTAGATTAAGTTGAAAAAATAAATAAATAAATGAAAAATCAAACTCAGTGTTGGTCTTAAAAAACCCATATCTGTAGAAAATGGTGTCTGACAGGTTGTGTGAGAGAATCTCACCACATAGACAGAGCGGGGTCCAGCTGCAGCCTTGCTGTCTTTTTCAGGGTCACAGACTGACTGGTAGTCATAGGTCTTGTTGAAGGAGTACAGAGACATGTTGACCAGATTGGTCATCACCACAGGGTCCACCTCGCCGAAGAACTGACCTATCTAGACACACAAACACACACGCACACACAGACAGAAAGTTAAACACAGGCAGTCAATTTTTAAGGTCAGAGCAATGAGGGTTTTACAAAGACAGTCAAAATATCCTCCATAAACTCGTCAGACACCAAATTGATCTTTTGCGATGTAAAAAAGACATTAGAGGATGCTTCTCCATATGTCTGGAGAACCTCAGACTGCATGTGCCAAGGATCATGACAGTAAAAAGGGATCAGAAGTGAAACAGCAGATGTCTTATCCTGACTGATGTGAAAAGTTTCCAAACTCGACGTATATCTTCTCATTGACACACAGGGAGCTGTAACGGTGGAGGTATCATAGCGGAGATGACCGCTTGCACACACAGGGACCCTCTTCACTACAGTTACTGTTGGCTGATTGGAAACCCATGAAGATCTCCTCTTTGATCCTCCTCCAGTGGCTAGTGTTTTTCTTTATTGGAGACATGGATGTACTACTGTCCTACAGGAGTTTGAAACAGCTCCAAGTCATCACACCATGCTCATAACTTAGCTGAGTCATAAGCCCTTTATCTGACCTCCAGAAGCGACTGATGGATTGCTGTGGCAAAGGTTAGAGAGGCCAGGCATGGAGGGAAGCAAAGCAAGGCAGGAAATATGATCACGGGCAAAGCCTTTGATTTAAACTTTTCTGACAGTGTGACTATAGATGCTTTGTCACGTGATGATTAATGTTACTTGGTGATTTATACCTTTTCCATCACTGATGATCTGGACAAAGTCAACAGATAGGACCCCTTGCTACGGCAGACAAACTATGATAAAGAGTAAGGAATGGTTACTGCACCAAACTCACCAGGGTGATATACTCATCCTGATTGGACATGAGAAGGAAACCCCCATCATCCAGGAGCACACAGTCAACATACTGCAGAGTGAGGGGACAAACAATCATATTCAAAAATTCAAATCATACATTAAATATCTATCATTTATGAACACAAATGTTCTATTATTTTTCATTATTCTACACTACACTTAGTAAATAATCACTTATTAAGTGTAGTCTTCTCTTTTCAAATAATGAACATTTAATTAGTATAGTAATAGAATAGTCCAGTGTCATATTTGTACCATTGCTGTATACTGCCACCTGTTGAAACAGGTGGCAGTATACAGCAAATCAATCACTGGATTTGCTCAGTGATTTATTGAAGTGAAGAATATAATTTAATATGAATAAGATATTGATATCAAGACAGACCAAACGTGGCATGTAAACATGTCATACATAATGACATATTTTGAGGCTGTAATATGATTTTTTAAATATATATTTTCAAGATAGCCCAAAGGAAAAAAACCTGCATTTTGACATAAGAAATGAAAACATGTGAAAGTGAAAGTTTTCAAGAAAATATATGGCCTAAACTTAGATAGTCAGATGAATTCCAAATATTAAATACAAACAAATAATAATGATTAAAAAAATTTAATAACATGACTTTTGTGACTGTACCTTATCGTTCCTCAGACAGCCACAGATCTCATCCTTGCACTGAAGAGAAATTAAACCTCATTACAAGCAATAATACACCGTACACTAATACAATGAAAGGTCGAGTGTACCGAATCATGAGGATTGTGAGTACATACAGTACTGTGGTGAAGAAAATATGACTTACATTCAGTTTCAATGTTGCATTTATGAAGCTGTTCATCCAGGATGTGATGTTGAGCTTCACTCCAACCACTACAGAACAAACCACAAAATAGGAAAAATAGGCAAGATATAACTTAAATGACTGCTCACTGAGTCTTTTTATTTGTAGCTGTCATGATTTGCAGTGCGGTCTGTTCTGTGGCGAGACTGACCTGCTGGTTTGAGGTTAACTTCGTCGATGTTGAGGTCCACAGCTTTGCTCACCAGGATACCTAACTCAGAGCCAGGCTCCCTGCTCTCTATTGCAACGGAGGAGGGATACCCAAGGGAAGATAAACAGTAATCTTGGCAATTGCACTGAAATCATGTTTAAATGTACATAGCAGCGAACATTTACGCACTTTGAATTGCTCTACTTTGGAAGAGTCCGGATCGATTGTAGGAAATTCCATGAATTTTTATCTACTTGTATTTCATGTACTCGAGTCGGCAAGCGGAGTCCATGAAGCCAGTACATGTGTTAATGTAGTCAAGTGTAACTACTGCTAAGTTACACAAAAGAGAGCTTGGCTTTGCCCGGGCGTCTGCTAGAAAGATCAGTGGAGATAACAGGGATTGCGCAGGGCAAGAGGTGGAGAGGGTGGGGATGAGTTGTGGACGACGCAGAGGGAAAAGGAGAAGGATAGACAGAGTGGTATCAGAGAGGCCTCGGGAGTGAGATCACTGGCGGCCGAGTTGGAACCATATCCAAAGACAGAGAGACGGACGGGCCTGGTGCCAGACCACACCGAAGACGCTCACGCACACAAACTCACACACGCATGCATAAACCTATAGGGAGACTTACTATTGAAATGTGGAGCGGTGAAAATATAAATTTCATTGTCTAGGGTCCTCTTGTAGAAGCTGGACTCGTATGTCTCAGGATTCTCCGTCCACTCTTCGCCAGCACTGAAAGCGTTAGCACACTCACGTAACACAATATATGGACCATTATAGGCATTAAACACCGAGGAAATCTGTTTGAAGCAGATGTATTTGAGCAATTTAAGTTCAAATCTATAGCCAAACTTTAGTCGTCAAAACATGAGTCACACCCAAAGTAATGGATGTATGAAATGGACGCGCTCCAGCAAAAATAATATGAGATTGTGTTTCATGTTTTATAGTCAAGAGGAATATCCATCCGTCTCTGATTGGAATGTTGTGTTCTGACCAACTGGACCGGCAGCACAGGCGAAAGTAGCAGAGAGGAAATTGAGGAAAAACGATCTGGCTGCTGGGTGTGTGGATGTGAACCGTGACCCGTTCTGGCCCGGCTGGCACTCTCTGGGCCTTCGTTTTGAAAATGTTTAATCCTCCATGTTCTGGAAAATAACCCAGCGAAGCAGGTGAGAAAAGCGGCCAAAATTAACTCGACCTGAGAGTACCGGAGCCCGCATCCAGTTTCATCTCACACATTAACACCGTCAGAGTGCGGTTATTTTGCCAGAACGTCCAGAACATACAGTAGAGTGTCAGGTCAAGTTATGACTAAAACACTGACATGCAGGAAAGGAGAGTACCTTCTGGGATAAACCCTCGTGATCCCTCCATCTGTGGCTACAAACCTGGCCGCTATCCCGTCCCTGAGAATATGGAAAACACAGCTAATCAAACCTCAAACATCAAACTCAGTGGCAGAGGGAGAGGATCATCATATTAGAAGTGTGTTTGTGTGTGTGTGTGTGTGTGTGTGTTTGAAGGTGACATGTTTGGGAACAAGCTGCGAACAGATTTAAAAACAAATTGTTTTATTTTCTCAGTCACTTGTCTCTATATATCTTAATGCTGAACAGAGATGCGTGTGGTGTGTGTGTGCATGTACTGTATGTCTATGTGTGTGTGCACATGTGTGTGTTTGTGCCTGTGTGTTCTGGTGCGCATCCAGCAAGTGCAGATTATTTCAGACACACTGGCAAACCATAAAGGGAAACAGACTGATTTAATTACTTTACTTTCTTCTTAAATCAACGCGTCTTGGCAGCGCTCAGTATGTTTGGGCGTTATGTGCATTTTGTGCCTTTCTTTCATCGTTTTACTTTGGTTTAGCGTGATCAAATGAGACAGAGCAAGAAACTACACTGTGTTTCAGTTCATCGGTAAATTCTGTGTGAAACAAGCTATGGTTTGATCCTGTGTGGATGCCACACAGTCTGTCTAACGAAAGAAAAAACAATCAAATCTTCAAATCTACAAATAGAGTTAAATGATGTAAGGTAAATAAAGAGGATCTCTTGCACAGCGCAGTACAAACTGGCTGTGAACTCACACTGGCTGCTCTTTCCAAAGTTTAACCAGCTCAGCTGTCAGCCAGGCATCCAGGATCAGTCTGTTCACCAGGGACACATTGCCTACAGATTAAACAAGATGAGATACATTTTAAAAAAAGGACACTTCAGCGTCACTCAAACACCCTTTAGTAGAGAATTGTGAAAGGGGGTAATGGTGTCTTAAGGTTAGAGCATCATTGTGACCAGAAGGCTGAAGTCGATGTCCCTGGACCATTTGGGAAGGGAAAATTAATACACTGTAGAGCTCAAGAGTTTGAGAACTACTGTTAAGGTGCCCTTGAGCAAAGCACTTAACCCATAATTGCTTGAGTGGTGCTGTTCAGTGGCCAATAGTGTGATAAGTAGCAAGTTCTGGATAGGCTCAAGTGTAAATGTTCAATTTCATGAATGTGAAGTAGGGATCTGAAGTAGAAGGCTGAAAGAAAAGCAGGCGAATCAGCAGTTCAGCTAAAGCTTTTCCCTAGACAAGAGAAGATAAAAAAAACAGAGCAGGTTGATCTCATGGAAATCGTTCAGCAGTGTTTTGTAGGCCCCCACTGAGCCATCATTAGAGTCAGAAAGTAGGAAATGCTTTGTGAGGGATTGGCTGGTGGGTTATTTAGAGACGATGCTGACATTGTGAGTTCAACCCCTGCTGTCAGGGGAAGTACTTTTCAAAAAAACTTTAAAAAATGAGCAAAGTTGCTCCCTAACATTCAAACATTTAACAATCAAAAAACCCTTGAGGCTGAGGCCTTTTCCTAAGAATTTTGTTAAATCACCTCCATCACCTTTCGGAAGTGTCCTATGAACAAAAAGTGCACGCTGCAGCAACAGCAGCAAGGAGGACATTAACGCCTAAGTATGTGACCTGACCTTGGATAGCATGGATCAAAGATACCTAGATCCATTAGCTGGAGGGTCGTAAGCCTTAGCAGGGGTAAGATTCCATTAGATGATGACAACATCAAACATTGTGAGTCACTGCGGAGCATGACCACATCGGGCTTCTAGGAAAGCCAGTCGATCAGGCTGATGTCACCGTGCTCAGACCCTAATAATCAAATTACCAGGCTCACGCTCTGACCTTCAGAGGTTGAGCATCATGATCATCGGATCAGAATGAGAAAATTGACTCAGACTCTGACAGCAAAGCATAAATACACAGGTATACAATAAACACACATACTTGCACCCCCATAATGATGCAAGTGGTATTGATTCAGGTGACCTTGAGTGGGTCTGCGATATGCAAATACAGCAAGATGACATCAGAGCTAAGGCGTATGTTTGCACGAAATCATAACAAAAATGTTGACTCACATGCATTTGGAGTGTTCCTATCGATGTACTCGTTGAAGTCAAGGAGGAACTCGGTGTTGTTGAGGGATAACTTCAGATCCCTGCAGTACTCCCTGAAGAAACAGCACCACAGCATTACAATAGTGATCACTGCCTAAAGCAACACTACACAGTGTGTGGCGAAGATCATCATTTCGTCTTTTATAGCGCTTCAATCATTCCTCTTCGTTCTTCTTCTATACTCAAAATGGGTTGCACAGCAGTGTTGTGATCGCTCACCTGGGAGCGATGAAGGTGTGACCAAACTCCTCAAAATTCTCCAGCTGCAGAGTTTCCATGGCTTTGGAAAACATGGCATACAAGCTTGAGTCATACATGGAGTATTCCACAAAATATGATCCTAGAAATTGTGCTCAGAAAGCTATCATCTATATATACAGACTGCTGATGATTGTGTAGACTGTCACATTACGAATTCAAATAGACTAATCATGAGAGATGGATCGTCATATTGAATTTTAAGAAATTCTGGGAACATGGACACAGTAGCACACACACTGTAGGTATCTATCTGCAGTTAAATTCAACAGGCTCACACACATACACAAACACACATGCACACACACACTAGTGGACATATATGAGGTGCTGGATAAAGGTAGAGAGTGTGGATAGAGCTAAAGGAGAAAGGCATGAGAGAATAAGGGAGTGAGAAATACTTGCCTTCTTGCACTGTTGTGACCCCAGAGAGAGAGGAAGAGAAGATAGAGGGATTATAGAGTCAGAATGAAAAGTGTGTTAAAACGCCATCCATTGGTCTAACACATGATGCAAGTCCTTAGCAACTATGAAAACAGCAAATATGTCCCATAGCAGATAATGCTGAAAAACAGTAAAAGGGTACATATTGAGTTTTGTTTGCACATGCATGTGGGAATGCATGACAGGAAGTAACCAGAGGAGTTCAGGCAACATGCCCACAATGACACACAATTAAAAGTAAATGTCTCTCTATTCTGTGCTTTGTCGCCCCTGGCTTCGGGTTTTATTCAGACACCATGTCTTATCTCATAAAAGCATCAATGCCCATCATTCACGATGAAGACATCATGGACACTGCCATTAAAATGTATGCAGTCGCGCTATGCCGTCTGCAAAACCTATTAGGGCCGGGTTTCAATGGGGTCATGGAAATCTGGTGCAGGATGAAACAATGTCCTTCACATAAAACATAACAGGCAGATTCATTGTCCTTCCGTCTCTCTGCAGACTGGGCAGCGTGTCTCTCTGGCCAACTGCTTTCTGCACCATATTTTCTTTTCTTGCTTGGTCCTGTCACCATCTCTCACACACACAGATGGATTGGGCTAATTCGGCATCGTTAATAGCTCGCTCTCCTAAACATAGAGGATTCCGTTTATATGGATGAAAGATCTGAATTCATCCATCAACTCTTTGGCCGGGGGAACATCCCAAATGCATTAGGAGGACAAGTGGCTGCAGGAACCACCTACTGGAGGAAAGCAGTAAGATGGATGGAGGTATTGGAAGTCTGGCTCCAGTGTGAAACCCTAGATGGCTGCACAGAGATCTTTAGTGTCCCACTCTCCCTATCAGGGCCTGTGGCAGCCAGGCATGGTGTGTTACTTTCTTTAACAGGCCTGTAAACGTTCTGACAGCCTTTATGGCACACTGACAGACTCTTTATGGCAGAGAGGGAATGATACAGAGGCAGAAACATTCAGTCAAAATCTCATCTGCTCGAATAACTGCTCCATCAGCCATTTATGCCTCATGGCATCACATCAAAGTTATAAAAAAAAAGAAAATCTGCTAAAACCAGATGGCTATGTGCTGAATACAGTATTTTTCTACTAATTATATTCCTTGATCAAAGCACCCATCCACGCAGCCATCTCTAAAGCCATCATTAAGCATTCATACCAGAGTCATTCATTCAGTCGTACAGGCAACTACACTTCTATCCATCTATTTACCATGCATCACTTGCATGCATACAGCGCACATATGACATGTTAGCATGCAAACAGAGACATGAGGAAAGACAGGACTGTGCAGCAAAGGGAAGCAATGATTGGTATAAAAAAAATACAGAAGACAGAAGAGTGACTACTTGCCCCAAGAAGAAGCTGCAAGTTTCCGACACAGAAGAGGGACAGGAGAAAGCACAAGGGAGAGTAGCTTGAATCAAAATCAAGTTGGAATGCACAGAAATAAGTATGATTGTTTGCACACCTGCTTGTGTATGTGGATTGGTTGTCTCCTTGTGAGTTATTAGCTATGTTCAGAGCTGTCAGGAGAAGCGGCTAGACTGTAACATACAGTGAGACAGCCTATAGGAGGAAAGAGCGAAAGGGAAAAATAAAAAAAATAATAAAATTTAAAAAAAAGAAATAGGGAGGAGGAGGGGGAGGACGGGAGGAGGAGAGGGGCACGAGGAAGAAGAAAGAGAAAGAGGTGAAGACGGTTTTACAGCTCAGAGAGAGAGAGAGAGAATTATCCTCTGTTAGCTTTCAGAAAAAAAAAGATGAAGAGAGAAAGGTTGAGATAGAGAATTGGCCCAGTGAAGGATAGTAGAAAGGGTGGCGTTTGGTGGGAGAGGTGATAATGAGCAGAGGAGGAGGAGGCAAGGGCGGTTTTGAGTTTTCCAAAGCCAAGAGGACGGCCAAAAAGGGGGGAGTAGAGAAGGAGAGAACAGAAAGAGCAAGAAGTAGAAGAAGATCAAAAGAGCCTGTGTTTGGGCTGGGAGAGACAAAGCATGTGTACTTGTGTGTGGGAGTGGAGGGCAACTGACCAGCGGGTTACACTACAAAAGCTCTGTAGAGCCCCACTGATCTGAAGAGCAAATTCAAAGGAGCGGTTCCAGCTCGGAGCAAGTGCTAGAAAGTGAGTGCAGCTACTCAAGGATAAGATCCTGAGAAAGTATGTGGAGTTTGTTTTAAAGCATCGGTAAAGTAATATCTGACTGATTTCGTTTGCACTTATGGCTGCATGTCAACACGATGGCATATGCTGTACTCACACATAGCTTGTTTGATGTCTCCCAGTTTAGCTTGAATGAAGTGTTCGCTGTATTTAGGCAGAACAAGGGCCAGGCTGGGGGAAAAAATAAATAAAACATCACAAACAAAACACTAATGAACTTCAGTGATGGAGGTTATTTGGGAGAGTGGTTTATTTGGAAAATGTAATGCGGTGAAGTTTAGAGGTCACTCAAAATACAAATTATGCACATGCTTTCTGAAATGTTAGGTGCAGACCAATTTGCAGTTCAAGTGATTTTTTTGTCTCATGTATTAAGAAAATTAAGAGAAAATAATAAAACTATTGTATATTTCCACATTTTTACTTAAAAAAAGCAAAATCCTACTATAGAGTTTGTGCTTATTCAACAAGGACATGCTGAGCTTGTTTCAGGCCATAATACTGTATGTTAGAAACAAGAGAGTGACCCCTGTTGGTTTAAATGGTGTCCTCCATCGGCTGCAGGGCTCTCAGTATGTATTGGCAGTAAAGACATTACACATTTTCTTGAGTGCCAGAGTGTAAAACTGTCTATGTGTCCATGTCACTGAGATGGCTCACCTGTAATCTGTCCCATTGACTGGTGCCCAGGTGTAGGTCCTGACTCCTCTGTCGATGTACCGCTGTCAAAAACAGAGACACTGACATTCAAAAGTGTTCAGAGTCGTTTCATAGCATAAGAGCAACACTGGACACAATCCAGATGTTGATCTAGACCAGAGGTTTTCAAACTTTTTCATGTTCCAGACCCCCAAGATGACTTTCATTAAGCTGCGAACCCCATTTGAAGTGATTTTGCCGTAGGGACCCTGATATGAAAAAGGTTTGCGTCAAGTATCAAATTGTTTAGATGTCATACCTGAACACTGAGAAATAGATTTACAGTGGTAGGATTGATTTCTTTCTCTCTTTTTAAAAAAAAATCAGAGTGGAAAACTATTTTGGTGAAGACCCCGTGGATGCCCTTGCATGTCACCAGAAACCACTTTGAAAACCACTGATATTTACATGTTTGCTATTCGAATAGGGACCTT
>OMLF01056063.1:0-11683 GCA_900302615.1 Holocentrus rufus
AATTTGCCATGTAAGTACTACAGGATTACAGGGTGCTGAGCTGTAGGATGCGGAGTGCAAAAGATGCACTCTGCATCCTGTTTCATGTGTTCATGTATTCATCCGCATCCAGTGTTGCTTTTAATGGCGCTCACTGTAATGCACTTGGTTATTTCTCAAAACTTCTTTTCAAGTTTTCACAAACCCACTTTTTCCAATGCTACCACCTGCTGATACTCTCTTACTATAATTATCTACAATAATTTGGTGATTTTGTTCATGTTTTCCACCTAACTGACTGCTACTCTATCGTCATTAGTCCTTCAGACCCTTTGGACACAAAGATGACATTAATCTGTCAACAGTGTGCAAGTAGTTTATTTCTGGGCTATTCTCAATCCTCTTGCAATTACAAGTTCTGTTTTGTGGTCACAGTCACTGAGGAGAGAGCAACCATTTGACACATTTTCTCCTAACAGCTACATGTGCAACATGTCAAACATCACATAGCCATCACACTGCACTTTCTATATTCTTTATGATATTGGCAGACCCAGTCATTATCAACATTGTTTATCTCTGCTCACTAAATAAGTATGGTAATACTTTACCTTCAAACCTCTGTATCAACCCACTGAGGCCCCATTCATTTAATTTGTCTCGGACAAAATCAAACATCTCCATGAAGTTCCACTCTGGAAAATGGAAAACAATTACAATTTCAGCATTTAGCAGGTGCTCTTGCCCAGAGTGAGTGGCAGTAAACTCAGCAGTAAAACAAGTGAACATTCTTCAAACATCACCGAGGTAAGTAGCAGATAATTCACATTGCTATGAGAACAATAAGCACTACAGCATTAATAATAGCAATATAACAGTATAGTAACAACAAGTAAAAATAAGTGGTTTTAAATAAAGTTATGTCAGTAAATAAATTAGATTTCAGGGTGTACAATTTCCAGTTCATACTGTATAACATAATTTATTATCTCTGCCAATGAGGCAATATAATTATCTTGCCTGTCATATTGTCTGTATGTGTGTGACAAAGATATCTCAAAAAGTGTTGAACAGATTTACATGAAACTTTGTCTAGACTGGTCCTGAGCCAAGGAAGAGCTGATTAAATTTTCACACTGCTAAAAGGGGCCGAGGCTGTTGGCATGTCTTTTCTGTTTGTCTGTGACAAAGATATTTAAAAAGAAATTCTGAATGGATTTATGTGAAACTTTGTAGAAACACTGGTCATGACCCAGTGAAAGGTTGATTAACTTTTCACGGCAAAAAAAAAAAAAAAAAAAAAAACAAAGAGGGCAAACACAAACATGACTATGCATAATACTATAATACTTCGTTGGCAGAGGTCTGAACTCTTCTAAGCACCTATTTCAAGCCTTGGAGCTGTTTTCAGATTTCTGAGTAGCAGATATCAAACTGTATCATAAAATATGTAAGCACATTAATCAAAATTGACCTCAGGCTGTAGGTCTATGGACAAGCTGCACACGGCTTACCTTAAATGTAATCTGTGTCTATTATTAAATTAAAGAGATGCCCAATATATAAACCATTTACAAAGAACTGTTTATAAATATGAGGTACTAAAAAAAATCCCCACTTAACCCATTAATTCCATAGTGGAATTTTATAATTTCCATTACAACACTTAAAGTACTAGCTGAGATAAGCACAAATCCATTGAATTTTTTCAAATCGGTCAAAGTATGAGGTTACAGTGGAGATTTTTCTTAACATACTATTTTTAGTTGTTCGTCACAAGGGGTTACTGTTTTTTTGATTTTTCATGAAAACACCTCAAGAACAAATTTCAGATTTTCATAATTTTATTTACATGCATTGTCTGGACTCTTACAGTATAGTTTCAAAAAGAAAAATGATAATCTGTTGCTTTTTCTTGATCCAGTATTGGAGACATTTTATATGGTATTCCTATGGGATTTTCAATATGAATAAAATGTCTGTTTTAAATCTGTTTTTCACTCCAACTCAACATCTCTGACACTTTGTCACCCCCTCTTTCTCACGCTCACATGCTCACACACACACACACACACACACACACAAAACCACTACTACCAGCAATTATGTTTATTATAATAAATATGTAAACATCTTGAAATCTGTATAAAAGATAGCTTATATTCAACTGCATTTCAAGATATGACAAACATTTGAAAGCAATACATTTAAAATGTAATGCCTAAAATATTTCACAATTCAGTCGTTCACAAACATTATTTCAAAAACATAAATTAAAGTTAAAAACTTTAAATTTCGCAATTGTATAGCATTCAGTAAGTATAACTTGTGTCACTGTAAAAGGTGAACACCAGCAGTAATCAGTATGTGATGAGGTGCTTTACCTATTCATTGGCTTCATGTTGCTTTCCATCACTTCTTGTGGAATGCTTCAAAACAGTGGATGTGAAGTGAAGCCTGGCATTTTACACACATCACTGTTGCCCTCTTTCTGCGATGACAGCAGACCCGTGGCTGCAGTCCTCGTCCTGGGTAGTGGCCTCTCTCATCATAGCGAATGGCTTCTGCCACACTCATTATGTATAGAGGTTGCTGTCTGGGGTACTTAATCCAGTACACCCTCACCACATCTCTTCTGAAGGTGAGGAGATCCATTGGCCTCTCTATTCCCCCACAGGACTTCTAGTAGAGAAGTCATGCATTCTGCATTGCCGCATCTGGCATGAACCTGAAAAATGGTGCCCACCACTTCTTTGAGTGGATGCTGATGCAGTAGTAGCTTATATTTTGGTCCATTCTGTCAACACCTCCCATGTTTCTGTTGTAATAACTCACAATTTGAGGCTGGTCGATCTCAATACTCTCTCTCTGTGCTTTGGAATAGTGAGCAACCTTTTTGATGGGCATCACAGGCTGGCAGTTTGACCCAATTGTCACCACACTGTTGTCGTGCCACTGTGACAACTACCTTGAAGGAGAGGGAGTAGTGGTAAAAATAGCTTCCCCTGGGTTTCATTTTCATGGTCTTTGGGTCTTCAAGAGGGCAGCCCTTCACACGGTTGACCCTCAGAATGTGGCACCAATTCCCTTCTCACTGAGGGCCTGGAGCAAGGGGAGGGATGTAAAGAAGTTATCAGAAGTGGCCTGAAATCTTACATCCTTTGGCAGTGAATCTAAAAGCTCCATAACCACAGAGCCACCAAGCCCGATATCTGGCAGTCTGGCACACTTCCCAGCGTAAGGTTGGCACTGGATAAGGTATCCCAGGTTTGTGTTGAGGCACCACATCTTACAACCAAACCGTATTGGCTTTCCCTTGATGAACTGCTTGGTGGAATATTTACCATAGTAGGGGATCATTGCCTCATCCACGCAGACATGCTGCTCAATCTGGAAACTTTTGGCAAATCTCTGATTCATCATATTTACCAGGGGCCTAATCTTGCCAAGTTTGTCACCAGGGGGAAGATTGTAGTTATCCACTAAGTGTAGAAACTTGAGGATGTCTTCAAATCTCTTCCTGGTCAACAGCTGGGACACAGCAGCATTATGGACATCATTATTGTCTTCCCACATCATGCGACGCCGTGGCACTGTGGTGTACCCACTTATCAGCAGCACTGCCGAGAAGGCTCTCATTTCATTTGGAGATACATTGTGGTTGTGCTTCCTCTTGTACGATGCAAATAGGTTGCTCAGCTCGTTGTCGAAAACCTGACAAGTTGTCCAGACTTCCACCCATCTCCTCATGTCCACTGTCCTCTGCAATTTCACCACTCTCAAAATCTGGAGGCTCAATAAAAATGTCTGCCCTCTCACTGTCAACTGACGTTAACAATTCAATCACATCCTGAACATTGATTCTTTTTCAAGAATTAGGCATATCTCGCAGCACCTCTTCCCCTATGCCTGCCGGCAAGACAGACAGTGGGCAACTGGAACAAACCAGATGTGTGAATTAAAAAAAACACCCGCACCTGCATTTCAAAGACCAAAGATCAAAGATGTTTGTAAGCAAGTGTTGGGCTTTGGGCTTTATTCTCTCCCTCCGTGTGTGTGTCTGTGTGTGTGTGTGTGTGTGTGTGCTAGTGTTTGAGACATCTCAAAAAGGAACAGAGGTCATTAGTTAATCAGAATAATGATAATAATAATAATAAACTTTATTTATATAGCACTTTTCAAAACAAAGTTACAAAGTGCTTTACAAGACAAAATAAAAATAGATCACCAATGACAGAAACAATATAAGAACAGCTAAAAGATTATACAACCTTAAGAAATAAAGAGGTTACATATGAGAAAAAATAAAATAAGTAAAACAAAACAATTTAACTTATTAAAATCAACAGTCAAAATAAAATAAAATCCCCCATAAAAAAGACAACAGTAGTAATAAAATAGGTAAGACATGTAGGAAATAAAATGGTGTGCTAAAATTAATAAAAGGCTTTTTTAAAAAGATATGTTTTAAGAAGTGATTTAAAAGATGTCAGTGATCCTGCAAGCCTCAGATTCTTGGGCAGGGAGTTCCAGAGCTGAGGGGCTCTAACTGCAAATGCGCGGTCACCTTTAAGGCCCCCACACACTGTGCGTTTTTCCCCACAATATCGCCGTCGCAGACGAAAGTTGACAAAACATGGCGAAACGTGACAGAATCTTTCACCTTGGGCTCAAATCGGCGGTCCTAGAACTCACTGTGTGGCTCGTTCAGCGACAGGCGATATGGGCGGACTACGACCAAAGACAGGCTGAGTCAAACTTCTGACACTCTCAGAAATTTGTGTCCACAATCGGACAGTGTGACTTCTGCTACGATCCACATCTACAAGCAACCAATCGGAACAGGTCTCCTCCCCCACCCCCCGAAACTTCATCATGCATATTAAACGTTATTGACGATGAATTTCCTGGAAAATAAAATTCAAGGGCTTGTAAAAAAGTGGTTTTATTTTTTTGTACATGGAATAGAGAGGGAGTGAGACCTCTTCGCTCCGCTCCGCCGGAGGGAGCATGCAGCCCGATGCCGACTCGCACTCAGGTGGGAGGCATAAAATATATAAAGTATACAGCCTACTTAACAGCGCAGTCTGAAAGCAGGGGGTGGAAGCCTGGAGCAGATCCGGGTTTTTTGTGCATCACTGAGCTTTATCATGATGACCTGGCAGGTAGATCAATCACAGTCTGACATGCCGCAAACTTGAAATCTTCCAGTCTGACACGTACTGCGGTCAAGATCTTAGGAGACTCATCTCGTACAATGTGACATGGAGTGATCTTATAAGATAGCTGTTGTCGCACAGTCTGTAGCTGCCTTTAGTCTTGAGCCGGGACTTAGGAACAGCCAGCAGAGCCCTGCCCGAGGATCTGAGGCTGCGCTCTGGCTCATAGTGGAGTAGCAATTCAGTGATATAGCTGGGAGCTAAACCCTGAAGTACTTTAAATGTGATGAGTAAAATCTTAAAATCAACAGGTAACCAGTGAAGAGAAGCTAAAACAGGGCTGATGTGATATTGTCTTCTAGTATTTGTTAAAAGCTGAGCAGCTGCGTTCTGTACTAGCTGAAGGCGTGAGATTGTTTTTTGGCTTAAAGGTCCACTAAGTCATTTTCCCCAAATCTCTTCTTCACGTTAAGCAGCACCCTGCTTGTAATCTCTACTGTGACACCCACCGGCATGGACGAAAAACGGCATGAATTAACGATATGATTTAACGGCATGATTTAAGAGATAGAAGTTAAATCTAGGGGAGTGTATTTATGCTTAGACAATAAATGCCAAATCGTCAACACCACAGTTGTCCTCTACAAGCCATTTATTGTGCCCTAACCTACGCAATGTCGCAGGAAACCCCGGCAGTGGAGCGCTCAGCTCTTTTTAGGTCAAAAGAAATGAGTAATAAAGTTGAGACTAGCTTCATCAAAAGGAAATGCTGTAATTGAAGTTGGCGAGACAGAAACAATCCTATAAAACTCTACTCGTAAGGTATTAGGCTTTCTGGACTATCGCAGGACGTCTGTAATGCATTTGCGAGTCAACTGACATGATAATTTATAAAGATTTGAATCGCAGGGGTTTAGCATCACCTGGGGTTATTTTTACAGAGCGTTTCACAGTAGGTAAAAACACAGTAGATTTTACTGCGTACTCAGTCTGTAAAAGTTAGTTTTTACAAAGTTAGCTTTAACAGACTGAGTACTCCCGTTCGGACGAAACTAAAATAGCAGAGATGCTCCGGTAAATATTACATTACCCCCTGCCGGAAAACTAATCCCATCCGAATAGGGCAGAGGTCGTAAAAATATTATAGGTGTTATTTACCTATCCAGCAGAAACTATCCTCTGCCTTCTCTGGTCTCTGAGTTGTTTCCCTACGTACTGTTTGCGCTTTTTGGTGATCGAGTGATCGAGGAGGGGACTCTGTTAGTAGGAACGACAGGAATATCACTAATGGGAGATACAGGATTATGTCATAGTTTTAGACAGTTACTAATGTTTGCAGAAAGAATTTGGGCCCCTAGTCTACTTGGGTGCAAACCATCACGACAGTAGAAAACATCCCTCAACCAGAAAGAATCAAAGTTCTGGACATATCCAAATCTGTTGAAGTTTGTCCATTTACATAGCCAAGAGTCCAGAGCATACAGGCGACTAAAAATCCCCAAACCACGCCTGCGGAGATACGGTATGGGACCGGAGAAAACAACCTTGCTTTTCAATGCTGCTAAAGATTGAGCAATTGAGTTGATATGTTCCTTTACTGACTCAGTTCCTAGTCGAGTTGAAACATCGTTGATACCAGCATGAACAACAACAGTACTCACAGTGGGATATTTTTTGATGACAGCCCATAGTTTCCCATCAGCCACCTGACTAGAGCGGACCGACACACACCTCACCATAGAATCCCCTACGATGAGCATGGAAGGGCCGGTGCGGACAGGTAACTCGGATGCAGGAGGAGGCGAGGCAGCGGTGATGAGCTGCCTGGAGGTTGTAGCTGATGACCGGTTGGTCCAGATTGACATTGACCAGAGGGAGGAAACGATTAGAGATGGTGATTCGCTCAGGCGAGTTTTCATTCCGGGCTGGGACATACGGTGGCAGGTTTTCCTTCTACCCCTGATCACCACTTCTGTCCAGGTGGAGCAAACAGGAGTGCAGCAGGAGTTCCTCTCCTCGCGCTTGCTTGCTGAGGTGTGGGCTCCTCCAGACGGCGGATGACAGAGGTGTTTAGCCAGGGGATGGTGGAATCGCAGGCAGCAACGTCTTCACTGGAGAGGAGTTTTTTAGCACATCCAACTCGGCTCGTAGTGCGGCTACCTGTCCAGCAAGCACCCGGCAGTCCTTGCATGGAGGCGGCTGGCTAGCAAACACCTCCTTACAGACAGCATGGGAACAGGGAATTTGTTTCCATCCTGGATCGGATGACCCAGTAATAACAGAATGTCCTGTTGCTATCCGTCACTCAAGTGCAAACTGCACGATGGAGCAAACACAGTCTCAAGGGAAACAAGTGCTAGCTTGAATGGTTTATCAGCTTTTCCCATAGAAACCCCATATACTGGCAAACCCCATAGAAATGCATTGAAACTTATGGTCAAGGAGTCACATTTCTCATCATTTCTCCCTAAACCCGCATTGGAAAATCTTTTTACAATTAATTCTTACTTGAGTCTATCTGGTCATTAAGTGTATACATTTTTTTGAACATGTGATCATAGGAACCTGTATTTCCACTGGTGTTTTTATGAAAAATGATAAAATCAGTAACCCCTTGTGACCAACAACTAAAAATAGTATGCTACCGAACTGGCTGTATCTCAAAAACTACAAGGAGTTATATCAAATGATTGGTATCATTGGATTCAAAACAATGTGCTTTGATCCAGTTTAAAACTGATATTTAGAATGTCAAATTAATGCTAAACTTACTTTTGTGATTTTTTTCATTTTTTAAAGAAAACTAACTTTGTCTACAAATTAAGGCATGATAAATATGCAAAATCAAAAATGTTGATTTTGTCATGTGTAGCCACATCTTGACAGTAAATTTTGTGTTTCTACCTCTAACAGAAAAAATTCTGTGGGCCTTTACCTTATACCTCTTACCTGGTAGATCTGGCAGTTTACCAGTCTATGAAGGGGTGTTCTTTGTACAGGTGTTTACTGACCAACACTGATAAGTAGTACACACCATGTTGAACCACTTTATGGTTAAGTATTTCCTGATGTTTTTTTTTTTATTGTTGTTTTTATCTCATGATGGTTGAATTTGTATTTACTTGTTCCAAAGTTTAAGTCAAAGACCAAAGGACACTGAGTCTCTCTGCAGAGTTCAATATTGTGAATCAACCTGCCTGAATAATGTCAATTTAAGTTATAGTACTCCATTTCTTAATTCTTTTTTTTTTAGTTAACTAATTAATCGACTTCTGTTTGTTTTATTTTGTCTAATTAATTGATTTTAATGTGTCTCATGCATTGTCTTTTTATCTCTGAAAATCATTTGTATACAGTGTTCTTAAAACAGTGTTTTGTTAGTTTATAACAGTGGAGATAATATCAAGGTCTTTTTGAGACAAATATTGTGTTTTCCATGTGTACTGACAACTGGTGAGGAAAGATGAATGTAAAAGAAATATAAGAATAAAATGATATCATAGCTGGCAATCCCATTTTAACTGAGGCATAAACTTTCTATTCTGTTCTCCATTGGTTCATTTCTGCAGGGAGGGAAAACTGCAGAGGAGGATCCTCCTCAAAGTTTTGAACTTTGTCTTTGAAAGTATATTGTATAGTAATCACACCCTTAATTTTGCCTTGAAAATAGTTAAGTGATCTGAATATTTTTCCAGTTATATTCTAAACTAGGCTATGTACCTTTATTGTGTTCAAGACAACATTTGATTGTGTAGAGCTGCAATGAAAAATTCCAAATGTCATCCTCATATTCATGTCACCATGTTTCAAGTCAAATTTATTTACCCTTGAACACAGTGCAGATCAACTTTAGTAGGGATAAATTTGTATCAGTATGATTTCATTATTCTTTGTGCGCCATGACGCACAGCAGTTTGGTCAACATGATCATTTAACCACCACCATACGTGCGTCAAAATGCATCAACAATGTAGTGAAATATTTTTAAATCATGAGAGATTCATATCAAAGCAAATCAGAGAAGCATAATGCATAGGTTAAACCAGGGTTTTTTGGGTTCAGAAATGTGTAGTTGGACGTGCCTCCAGCAACTTCAATGACGAAAATAACACACACCCAGGTGCGCTGTGCCATCTAAGCAGGTGGGCACTGGTGGGCGAATATCACTGTGATACATGGCACCAATATTCCAGTGCGCCACAGGGATGACAAGAACACACCCACTACTGCGCCGCTGCTCTCACTGAGCCTCACCAAGACTCCACTGTGCCAGTGACTGGCCGTACTTTGCGCAGTGCGCCTGTACAAATATAGGGCCCTATAAGCTTGACATTACTTTTAGCCATCACCACTGTGACGGTAATAGAAAAAAACTGACTTCAAACATTTAACACACCAAAAATTAGAACGAGGCATCAATTTCTCACATTTGATAAGAATTATAGAATATAGCAATAAATAAATAAATAAATAAACAAATAGCTCATCAATTGTAGAGTGTTTGCTGACGTTTCATGTTGAAACGTTGCTGACGCCTGCTGTCACTCAATTCCTAATCACCTCTCTGCGGTCCTTCTGTGGCAGCTTAGTGCAGCGAGCAGGTTCGAATATACCACTTGAGTTGGAGAGACGGGTGTGGAACAAATGCAACTATACTATCTAAATGCAGATAGAGCCGATATTTATTTTGTTTTTGACTAAATGTTGTGTTGAATGTTAAATATTATTATTATTAATGTTATTATTATTATTATTATTATTATTATTACAGAATTTTGACTTGTAAAGGGGGTTAAAAGTGTGGGGTGGCAAAAATTTTGCCCCCAACTTGCCCCCAGTTTTGTGTTGGATTTGTGAAATGAAGTGGAATAGTCCACTACATGAATCAAGGACAATGTTTAGTGTTTGAGGTATCAACAACACTATGACAGAAACAAAGGAGCAGAGCACAGGCTAATAAATATCCTCTTACTTGGTAATGACACTGAGTTATTAATATATTAAGTTCTTAATATATTTGGGAGAAGATAATGTACTTACATTTTGTCTTTTCTGATTGAATGAACTCAAACTGAGCCTTTCTTCTCTGGTGCTCTGTGTACCTTGGACACTTTCATTTGTAACGTTTCCCGCTCAAACCAGTTTCCTTCCGTCCCCACCCTCAGGGAGATCAGACTGTTGAATAAAGAGGAAATAAACAGGTAGTATGTCTCAGATAGGCATGTCAAAGCAAGACACCGTGTTTAAAAAACATCACATAGACCTGAGTCTCTTCTCATTTCTCAGTTTGTACATCATAGTTTCACTTCCTCACATCTCAGTCCCGCCAACGTGAGATGGGAGCGGAAGTGAGGGTGGAGCAATCGCTGGTTTGAGAACTGAGCCTTGCCTTAAGAAAAGATGAGAGTAGTTGGTTGCAGGAGAGGAAGGAGTTCAAAAACTACAGTGGACTCAGACAGCACATACCTCTTTGAGAAACAGCAGAGATGTAAGGCAGGACAGATGCACCTATCCACTATTATTCATTTACCAAACAGGGTTTATTCACCTTATTCACCTTCTGCTGAAATAAAGCTGCTGTGAGTTACATATCAAGTTGAATAGTAAGTAAAAGCACATGATGTATTTCAGTGCATTAATCCATACTTCGTCTGAAACATCTCATTATCTCCACTAGGAAATTCGTGCACTGCGGGAGTAAGTGTACTGACAGTTAAGTGTACTAACAGAAAGTGCACTGACTGAAGTGTCCGATTTGAGACACAATGTAGGAGAAGATAATGTACTTACTTTTCGTCTTTTGGATAAACAAACTGATGCTTTCGTCTCTTGTGCTTTGTGTACGTTGGACCCTTTCTTCTGTGACGTTTCCCGCTCTTACCAGTTTCCTGCCCTCCCCGCCCTCAGACAGATCAAACAGTTTAATCAGGAAGTCTGTCAGGTAATAGTGATGTGTCGTTCGCGAACGAGCCGTCGGGGAGAGCCGAATCCTCAGCCGACAGCCGCTCCTGCTCTGCTACACTGTAAAATGTAATAAGTTGACTTTACTTAAAAAAAGTCAGGAAACCGATTGCCTCAAAATTCCCAAGTTGATAATTCATTTTAAGTTGTTAAAGCTGAAAATAACTGTGTTTAGACAACTCAGATAATGGCAGTAAACTTGAGTGAAGTTAACTAAAAAATCATTAATTAGGTTAACTATAAAATGTCAATTATGTCTACTTAAACTTGTGAGTTATGTTAATTAAGCAGTACTCGTAAAAATAAGTTGTCCTTACAAGTTTAAGCATTCACATTACTAGCAAAATATCAGGAAACCGATTGCCTTGATATGTTCAAGTAAGCTGAACTTAAAGTGATAAGCTATTGAAACAAAGAAAGACAACAGTTTGAATAGAAAACAAAGTTTAATAATTTAACTTTTTTTTTGTTCAGAACATATGGAAAAATAGGGTCCAGGCTGAACACTACTGAAGTTCACCTTACACAGGGGTTCTTAAAGTGCAGTCTATGGGCCAATGGCCCTCAGAGACGTTTCTGGCGAC
>OMLF01056065.1:0-12960 GCA_900302615.1 Holocentrus rufus
GTAGGCAGGGACAGTAAAAACATTAATATGCAAGTACACAGTGTTGAAAATTAAGAGTCTACAATTCCAAGATTATAGAACTTAATTTCATTTTCACCCTATTTGGAAATGATGTATTAAGGAAAGATGCTACATAATTCTGATTTCAGATACTTACTTTTTCAGAAAATTAGGGTAAAAGGTGATAATTTTCGGATGCAGAATATTGGCTGCTTTTGTAGGAATCAACAGTTAGCGTGTAAAGCCAAAGAAAAGCACCTCTCAAAGCATGTTTGCACTTTTTTATGTAGAAAAAGTGCTGTCACAATGGTATTTGTTGCTAATTAAAAAAACAAAGAAGGAAAGAAACAAAGAAAGAAAAGCGCAGGATGCACACTTTGTTGCAGTAATGACCAGCTACACTGTCGGCAAACAGCACTTAGGAGCTGTTCTCTACAGAACTGATCTAAAGAAACTTCTACAGCACAACGTGCTCTTATACTAACTCTTTACAAGCTGACTTTGTAGGAATGCAACATCTAATACCAACAAATATACCATACCAACCTTTTCTATTGGCATTTTCACTATTTTCAAGTTATAGCTGGCTGCAGTGTTAAACCTAGCCTCTTCTTTGTTGTCAGTAGTGGACTTGCCACTACTGACAACAACAAAAAAAAAAAGATCCATAAATAGATCCATCCTCATCTTCTGAACCTCGTCTGTGAGAAACAGTCTTTTTTGTGAGTCCTCCTTAGAAAGACAAAAATGTATCAGTTAGCATTTGTCTGCTGCCGCTGA
Source organism: Holocentrus rufus (assembly GCA_900302615.1). Taxonomy (NCBI): domain Eukaryota; kingdom Metazoa; phylum Chordata; class Actinopteri; order Holocentriformes; family Holocentridae; genus Holocentrus; species Holocentrus rufus. Next base: position 781 of record OMLF01056065.1, read on the forward strand.
AGGAAAAAGGGTGTAAAATCAGAAAAGCCCTGACTGGTCGTTGTACAGCAAGGCATCATAATTCAGTTTCAGCACAATGTACTCATCCAGCCTGTATGCAGAGGAAAAATCCCTTTGTGTTTTTTGTTCTGTTTCCCGACCCATATAACATGAGCATTAATGTATTTTTACACACTTCCCATGAGGGTGGAGGGTTTTCGTCAGCACGAGCCGCTTTGTTCAGGTGTTGGCCTGCGAGCGATAATGTCCAGCTTGGTGGGAGAGTGACAGAAAACTGTGTGTGAGCTGAGCGGAGCATGGACCGGCCCTGAAAACACCAAATATTCACACTGCCATGTTCTAAATTTGTAAAACAAGTGCGAATTCAGAATAGCTGCGATCCCATTTGCACATGCATCCATGCGTGCGTGCATTCATAGTCACACAACCTCACACACACTTGACCTCCATATGGCAAATTTCAGCCTCATAGGTAGAAAGGTGCAGTTGCTGTAGGGTGTGCACAGCTTTGTGGACCAATGAACTGACGGACGAGATACAGGACTTCCAAAAAATTACAAATGTGCAGGTCAATATGTGAAAGAATATAGGAGGTGCAAACTTGTAATAACATAATTGCTCACATTTGTCTCTTGCATGGAGAGAGCATCACACCATGCAGGATCCTATCCTATTCTTGTAATTGTGGCTTTTATCAGTAAAGTTTACATAATTATTATAACACCCACTGCTCAATGAGTATCAGTGTCAATTTTAATAGATCTGTACAAGTGATTCATGAGGCAGCTTGTATTTTAATAAAAATGCAACTTTTAATCTAAATTGTGCTCTGCCGAATTATACATGCTCGTAAACTCCTTGTATTAAGGTCAACTAGAAGTTCTGAAACCTTAGTGAGAAAAAGATACACCAGCAGACTATTTGTCAGATGTTAATTTGAGAAGTGACTTTTGTAGTTCATATAGAGGCAGTTTCACTTGATAACCCCATTGTTCCGGTCTTAAAGGGTAATTGCTGCCAACCTGGGCATTATTTTACTTGTTTCTGTCATGGTGGTTGATTGCATTCAAATTTTCATCACTTAGTTCAGCGAGCTTTATGTACATTAAGCACATAGGCTATAAGCAAATAAACAAACTGGATTTTATTTCATTGGCTCTACGCCTGGTAGAACAACTTAAGAGCTGCAAATTGTTTGGGTATCCTAGTAAATTTGGTATATAAAGGATCCACTAAGCAGCAATTTATTTCAATAAAATCTCAGTTTCACACTGCCTCACATTGCTTATTGCTGCCCTCACACTGTATGTTACTGAAGGAGGACTGTGGGTCAGTGGGCAAACCTTTTATAATAGTTAAGATTTTATTGAAATGAGTGATGGTTGGTATATTATCAAATTGTAGAGTGGCTCCTAAGGATTTATTAAAGTCTGTCTTAATGTTCTTGATGTGTGCACCTTTGATGAGAAACAGTTCAACATTAAATTGGCAGATGGTCATGTGTTGAAGTTGACAAGTTAGCCTATGGAGGTGCAAATGTTGGAGTCACTTTGTGATTTTGTGATTTTAGCTTCATCGAAATTGTAGGTATATCTTCTTCCATAAAAATCCCTTAGCCAATAAATCCAATTTATATTTTTTATCCATCCATCCATTCATCCAATATTTCTCTCAAGTCCACTTGTGAGCCTAATCTCTCCCTCTAATTGTGACATTGATTACATGCCAGTCTTTGTATTTTTGGGAGCAAATATCTGTTATCTGGTCTTTGGCGAATACCAACTGTCAAAGCATGCTGATTTTGAATAGTTTGGGAAGCAGTTATATAGTTATAGTCTAGACCCATTATCTATGCTACCATTGACAAATCACATCAGTCATTGAAATTCCATTCCAAAATGATTCACAAGAATAGGATAAACAGGAACATAAAATAGAAAATGTGGTTTTTCACTGCACTGGCAATTTGAGAAAAGCTGAATAGTGTGAACACATCAATAATTGACCAAAAGATTAGACCCACTGGATTCAAACCATGGATTCAAAATGTTTCAACCAACCCAAGGTATGAAGAGAGTGTAATATTCTACACAATGATTTTTAGAATGATATAGAGAAGGAACGTGTGTATCTCCAAAATGTGCTGGTAATTTTTTTTCTAATTTTTCTAATTCCTAATATTTTTGTGTATTTGATCTATAACTTTTATCAAACCTGTTGCATATGATAAGGCAATCGGCACTAATTTCAGTGCTGAGCGTTCTTGCACTTACATTCATTACTGCAGTACACACAATGAATACCGGCATCAAGCATCCTTTGCACACCTCTGCGTTTTCTGCTCTGTGTTCTGGGATGGAGGATGCTGAGGAGGAAGTTGGCAACTGAGGGTGGACATCCCCACCTCCACTCATCCTTTGCCAGCTCATACTTTTGCATGAGTGTTGCTAAACCTCTCCAGTCTGTGTATACAAGTTGCCTCTCTCCCTCGCTCCCTCTTGTCTTTCTCTGCACCTCTCTCTCTCTCTGGTTCGCTGTGATCTGGTATAGTGTGATGGTGTGTAGGACTGTAAGCATCATAATCGCCTCTTCCTTTCAATGACACCCCTGCGGCTCACCCATCTAAGACTGTTTACTCCCCTTAATGTGTTAAGCACATCTGAAAACATAAGCTTCAGTCATTACCGCAGCTACATAAAACCTCAGCTGAAACCTTCCAGCTATCCTCCATTAGCCTCGTGGCCCAGAACCCCACACTGCTGGTAGCACTGCTGAGAATTTTATGTACCGAACTTCAAACAGCCTCCTTTGGTCCATACCTGCATTCTGTACTTAGTGTCTCAAAAGCAATCTTTCTTGTGATCCCACCTCTGAAAGACAAGCAGAAGTCGCATTCATTATTTGTCCTCTGCCACTGTAGGAACGGGGTGTAAAATCAGAAAAGCCTTGACTGTGTAGTTGGCTGTCTTTCCTCCCCCTCAACCTCTGCTGCCGCTCTTTATCCATCAGTGCATTCACTGCACACAGCTTTTTTTTTTGATTTGATTACATTCAGCGGCATGTTTTTTATCATTTCCATGTTTTGTGCTTGTTCCAGTAGCGTTTCAGTTCTCCTTTTGAACCATGATACCCAAAGTAAGATCACCCACATTAAAATTGTATTTATTTACATAGTTTTTCTTAGTTTTTTGGTGACATTTTGTCACAGCATGACAATGACAGTGTGACTGTTTATATGATTGTTGGTTAAGTGCTGAGATATGGTCTGTGTGTGTGTGTGTGGTGGGGGTGGGGTGCATAATGAGATGTCTAGGATGTTGTGTGTGTGAGACAGAAAGAGAGAGTGTGTGTCGGGAAATGCAAGTGTCAGATATACTGGAGTGTGTGTGTGTCTGTGTGTGCGTGCCTGTGTGTGTGTGCGTCGCAAGTGTTGGTTATAGGCCATGCTGGGGGATGCCGACATGAAACTGTTGGGGGGGCAAATTAAAGTGTGGCAGCCTGCCAGTTTAATACATTAATGAGAAACCCTGCAGACTCAAAGGAGCCAAATATCGTCCTGATTTTGGCAGAGGCATGGGCTATTGGCGATCACTCTCAATGCTGTCGATCCCTGAGATCACTGTGTGTCGGCACAAACCCTCATGTGAGCAGGACTCAGACTTCCATTCACAACATGCACTGCTTATATTGTAAAGCCTGACACCACAAAATCTGCAGTTACTTCATCTGTCTTGCACTTTTGCTGTTTCATTTATTCTTTTCTTTTTTGTAGTGGTTATTGTAAACTCCTAGTTTTTACTTAATTGTTTGTTATTACAGCATAACATTCTGCAGGATGTTTTGACATATATATTGCGCAGTTGCAATGAATGGTAACCTTTCCAATTTTGTCTGTGTTCTGCGTTGCTTCTGAGCAGTATAATATATCAAGCCTTTGTTGCAAAAAAATTAAAAATAAATAAATAAAATTAATGCTACATATTGTGCCAAACATTAAGAAATCTTTAGTTCTCACTTAGTAGGTTTCAATACCTGTGCAGAAGTTCACCATTCACTTTTATTGTGACCAACTTCCATCTTGTTGTGGCTTACTGGTGTTATGTTGTGAGTCGATGCTGTTGTGTTTTCATATTTTCTTTGCTTCAAAGTAATGGGACTTAATGTTATCCAGTTGTGACTTAAGGTTGTTGTGTTGTGCCGTAATCTTTTGTTTACCTTGGAAATGTCGTGCACTCCTGAGTGACCATAATTTACAGACCTATGGCTTCAAGACACTGCCAGGAGAGAGGTCTGTGTGTGTGTGTGTGAGAGAGAGAGAGATAGAGAGAGAGAGAGAGAGAGACTAGCAGCCACTGGAAAGTTGGGCATACAAGCGATAAACTAAACAATTTCAATAAAATCTCAACAGCCAGTTAATAAAAGTTGATATTTTGTAGGAATAAAGTGCCAACAGATGGTTAGATACCTGTCAATTTTACTATAAAGTCCTAATCATCTATTCATCTATATCTATCTATCTAAGTTATTAAAATCCATTCTACCAGGCACATACTTTTTTGCAATAAGTCATCAATTTATACAATGCAAAAGTGTAACTGTAGTTTATGTGGTCACCCCTGTCTGTCTCTCTCTCTGTCAGTTTTTTGGTTTGTCTGTGTCACTAATCCACTTAGAATCAAACTCTTCATTGATTTTCATAGTTCTGCAAATAATTGGACTGTTTATTCTTTTCCCAAATTGGGCAACAATTATTGACAATCCACAAAACATGTCAGAGTAAGATCTGATTGGACCAACACTGCCAACATCTTGTTTTGAGGCAGTGTCCCATGATGCTTTGCACACATGGTTTTAGCAGTGTGTTCACCTGAACAGTTTTGTTGTTGTTAATGCTTTCTTATGGTTTCCAATATCTCTGTTTTTCTATGTATTTAACAGATCAATGTAGCAGTTGGTTTATGATTGTTTAAGAGTTGTTGATTATGCTGATTATTTTTGTAAGACTAGTAATTTACAATTCTCCAATATGAGCAAAGATAATAGACTCAAATGCTGGATGAGGAGGACATTGAGGAGAACAAAGACCTGATACTCTGACATCAATCAAAGCTGTGTCTTGAACTGATTTTATAAATCTACACTATTAATTTTATTTGAACTTTATTCTCCAAGTAATAATTTATATCTATAGTCATCCAGAAACTAAATGCATATTCTACAGAGGCAAGCTTGGATAGCGCAGACAAGCAATATTAATTTCACACATGTACAGTGATGTACTGTGAATATACTTTGCATTATCATAAAGTAAAGTAAATATCCTTTATAATCTGTATTTGATCTGTATTTTGGGGTTTGCTTGCAGATTTCCTTGTATTTGGCTGCAGCCATTGCTCCATCCTTACAAGTGTCCTTACAAGGAGACTTGTAAGGATAAAGCATCCTCACAACGTGACATTGCCATCCTTCACAGAAGAAATGGTGTTAGATGATTGATGAACTGTGCCAGGTTTTCACCAGCCATAGTGCTGCACATTACGACTGAGGAGTGCATTTTGGTTTCATCAGACCACAGAATCTTTTACCTCATGCTTTCACATGCCTTTTTTGCACATTTGAGGTTGATATTTTATTTTTATTTTTTTATTTTTTTGTAATCAGGCCTCCCCCTGCCATACAGCAGGCTCACCTCCCTGACCACCTCCCTGTGTGTGTGTGTGTGTGTGTGTGTGTGTGTGTGTGTGTGTGTGTGTGTGTGTGTGTGTGTGTGTGTGAAATGTATACTGTATACCTAAGTTCTAAATCATGTATCGTCAGTTGAATTGACCACAGGTGGACTGTGATTAAGTTGTAGAGACATCTCTTGCACTGTTTCCTGCTTTTTTTGAGTAACAATATATTGGAGTAGCTGTGTGAGATATCTTAGAAAACAAATTAAACTAAAATTCACTATCTACTATAATCTACTACTATAATCACTAACAAAGGGAAGCTGTCAAGGAATAGTTTTTCAATTGGTAGAGAAATGTTGGAGACCACTGTTAGCCTTAGTTTTGACAATTTCATTTATTTATTTAGTTTTAGATTTATTTATTATTTATTTACTATTATTATTTTTTCATTTCTGCTAGATAGATACAATGGAGAAAGACAGAAAAATCCTTGGATATAGAGGTGTGACAGAGAAAAGATACATTAAAACACATGGTGTAGAGGGAACAAGGATGACATGCAGCAAAGGGCCCAGACCACAACTGAAGCTGGGACGCTGTGACAAGGACTTAGCCTTCATGGTATATGGTGTGGACTCTGCTAGGTGAACCACAGGGGCAACCTGTTTTTGATAGTTTTTGACAGTTGTAGGATTTTTCTACCACTGCTCTCAGGATGCCGCCTCTATTTTCTACTCCAGCCAAGTGCACTGAGTGTGCCAACTTTACCAAGATAAAAATTGAACTTAAAAGAAAAGATCTGAAAAGGTACAATAACTGAACTCTAGGGTAGAATCTCTACTCTGTACCAGAAGGTAGGGAACTTATTGGCTCCATCGTCACAGTGTCTCATGCAGCCGACTGATGTTAATCATCCCGCTGCTGAAAGGTAAACAGCAGCGATTAGCAGAGCAGACTGGGGGTCCAAGAGAGAGTAGAATTGGAAACATCAACTACAGGGATTCACGCCGGTGCTTTTGACTCTCATCCTTTGATCCTCCACATTGGAGGCTGCCTACAGACATACCCCAAAACCCAGAGCTGAAATACTGGCTCACCTGGGGCACATGTCCAAAACACTCCATCATCCGCCTTACTCCCAGAGCCCCAAACTTGGAAGCATGGTCTGAGGTGGTCTGCCTTCCCTACTGCCAGAGGTTCTGTTGGAAAACAGATAAGGCATGTTGGAGGGAATTTCCAACCAAGAATGTCAGCAGGCTCCACTGCCTGAAAAATCTCTGCAGCCTAGACACAAAATCCACCTGCCGATGCTGCTGCTACTGCTGAGCAAGAGGCAGGTGGGGATCGCCGTACCTCGGTCAGAGCAGCAGGCCTCCCACAGCAGAGAACATGCACTGACAGACAAACTTCTTCCCTGGCTCCTTTCCAGGACCAGTAGTTGAGGAAGCCATGCAGTCTTCTTTGGGAAGTGCGGTTATTTAGGATGACAGCAGTAAGGACTTGACAACTTGCTGTTTTCGTAGTTCCACTAGCTCAAGAAATTTTGACACGTTTTATAGGGTCACATGGCTTGTAGCACATGTGGGAACCAACAGCATTTCCCCCAAATGTGGAGGCTCTGAGCTTCTTAAAGAGGATTTGATGCACCTTATGGAGGGTTTGGCTTCGCTCCCACTTTTAAGTTTTTTTGTTCGGTCCTATTCCAGTGTTTCAGAGGAGGGTTCCTTTCGGTTGTTGGCAGTAAAAATCTGTGCTGCTCAAAGTCCAAACTTTATTGACAACTTCAACCTTTTCTGGGAATGCAGAGATCAATTCAGATTGAATGGATGTCTCCCTAACAGTTCAGGGGCTAAGGTGCTTGGTGACAGCATACACTATTCCCTCATCCATCCACTTTAGTGCTGGAGAAAAACAAACGCAGAAGAGGGGTCAGATAGTCAAAACAGTTGTCATCTGCCTGCAGAAATAAGCCTGGCACCAGCCACCAGATACTTTAGCCCGCCATACAGGATTATCTCAGAAAAGTTTAACAATTAAGAATCTGGATGTGCTGCTACAACTGAATAATAATAAACACCAGCCTCAGCCCACCCAAGCTTACATAGCCAGAATCAACAGAGACAACGCTTGATGTGTTCAGGGTCCATGCACCCACCCCAATTACCTCCTCTTTTTCATCCACTGAGCACGGTTCCTCTTCAAGATGCCCTCTCCCCTTTACTTGGCTGAAAGGGTTCCCACCGCGTCCACATTGCCTGTCATTCCAGTGTTTTTTTAATGCAAGGGTGAACAAGATGCATTTGAAGCACACAGCTAACTTGTCAAATGTTATATCTGTTTGACGTCAGCCAGCTGTATTCCATGTGGGTGGCCAGATTAGAGTCTGAAACCTGCTAGAACAATGAAGGGCCTGCTGTTCTTAATGAATCTTCCTCAACATCGAATGGCTTTGAGTATTCCATGAGCCAAGGGGAAAACTTGGTGTGACAGTTTTTATAATGTGATACCCTTAGCTGCAGGATTTTTTTTTCTGTTTCTTTGAGCATCACACTTTACTGTGGAAGTCCCTTTCCTCGATTCTAGTGATTAGACGGTCTTCTTATATTCTGATGCTACAGGCTCCTGCCCTGTATTCCTTGATGAATTGAGATTTTTTTGTCTATTGTCTGTACTGATTATGACTAAGTCTTTGTTGTAGGTGATTTTAATCTTCACATAGATAATTGTGCCAGCTCCTATGCCTCAGGGTTCCTAAATGCACCCTCTTATAACACATGGTCTGGAGATTCATGCTTCCTCTTTAACTGATCTGCTTTGACCATAATTTCTTTTATGTGTCAGTTTCAGCATTCTTCCTTGTTACAGAGTGGTTTTTAAGAAATGGTATCTTACCTCTGAAGCATCTGAGAAGTTTATTAGGCACCTAAATAGTCTAATATCTCCAATTCATGCCTTTGTCAGGCACCAAATTAGCAGAGAATTAAACACATTCAATAAGAGGCTGACAGATACTTAATTCTGTTGTTCCTGTTAAAGTTCAGAAGGTTTCATTTCAACACAAACCTCCATGGAGAACCAAGGACATAACAAAGAGGAACTCCAGGAAACCTGAGCATGGATGGATGAAATCTAATTCACAAGTCCATCTTGACATTTATAGAGAACACCTCTATTTTCAACTGTGAAAAGTCTCTTCTGACACTTTCTCGACATTTAATTGTGATTCGTTTGCCATTTTCATCAGAGATGAGCGTTATTAATTATGAGCTCCTGTCTCTCTGTTATTTTGACAAGACTGGAGCCAGTAGACTGGGAGATGCTCAGAACAGATGTTTTGCAACTTAAACACTCTCTTGGTCCTATCCCATCCAGCCTTTTTTTTGAGAGAGAGAGAGAGAGAGAGAGAGAGAGAGAAAGAACTTGGATCATGGAAGCTAGCCGCATTAGTTCTTCAGATCTAAAGGCTTCATATGTCAACATATCAAGCATTTTTGATAATGATGACAGCAGAGTTCTCCTGTGGTTATTCTGGTCTTAATTTCTTGGTGTTAATCATGATGATAGATTTTGTTGAAAATGTCATCACTTCACTGTATAGCTTTTCTTCCTTCCTAAAACCAAATGTTACCTTGGCCTTAAGTTTCAGTCATTGTTTTCTGTGGTGTTAAGCACTGTCGTTTTAAAATGAGTGGTGTCTGTACCATGGAGCAAGTCTGCCAAATTAATAGCCTCTTTCACTAACGTGTTTGCATTGAGGCAGTTAACATCAGTGTTTGTTTTTATAGAAAGGATGTAATGTTGACCTTGGCATAAATGTACGAAGGATACTGCAAACACTATGCTCTTACAGGGCCTCAGACTTTTTTTTGTTTGTTTTTTCATTTTTTTTAAATACTGAATCTCACTTAAATTTAGATTTCTTGAATAATTTAGTAATTTTCACAAAAAGTCTCTTTCACTTTCCCTGTGTAAGTTGGTATTGTGGCTTTTTGTGTGACTGTGAGTCTGATTTCTTCCTGTTTTTTCAAAAGCAGTGATACCAGGGCTTGTACGTACTTTGGGTATGTCTAGAATGACATTTTACAGACATAGCCTGTTGCACAGAGAAGATAGACACTTTTTTTTTTTGTAGCACACATGCAGGATATATGGAACAGCAAAATTGGTTCAGTCTTTCACTTACTTTTCTATTATCACCTGTGATCAGCTTTCCTTTAGCTTTTACACTTACTACTTATACTTTTTACACTCATTTTATGTACTATTTATTTAAAAGGTCACATTTCTGAATTTCTGCCTAATTTATTTTAACAATTAAAACATTATTGAGAAAAATAATATTTGAAGTTGGATGAAGGACAAAATGGTAGAAGTGTTGGTCAAACCACAAGTAGTCCTATATCCTCAAAGTGAGATATTCTTAAACAATTTCCTAACCCTTTAACAAAAATGCCCTCTTGATAGTTTTTTTTATTTATTACTTTGATCCACCACTTTTTAAGTTGGTGAAGCACATTTCACAATGTGTAAAAAATGTCTACAAAAGTGTCAGTGGTTGTTGATAGTGTGTTGTTTTTGGCGATTTGCTTGTGGGAACAAGATAATATAGCTGACAGGTAAATTGTGAAATAGAATAAAATTGGATGTGTGGCACATGAGTGCCAATTACACATAGCAATGGTAAGAATAATTTGGCAGACTGTGTGTCTAATAATATTTATGTTCATAATATGATTAATTTCTTGCAACATATTTTGCAGCCAACCAGTTTCTTTAAATGTAGGCGTAGGTTTGAACTGTACCACTTCAGAAATATTTATGTCATGGTAGGGGTTGATTGAAGGGGTGGCATTCTTGCTATGGAAAATGCTAATTTATTCAGTGCTTTTCTTGGGTCATAAAAGCATGGCTGCAGAGAAGCAAAACATTTTCAGAGCCTGCATAAAGGTCCAGAATTATTCCTCATAAACTGGTTATACAGGGAACAGTCCAAAAATTATTCCATATAAGCTTGTTATACAGTATATTCAACAGATTTGCATGCAGGCTATCCAGGGCCACAACTATGGAGGTTGGGCTCCTTAACTGAATGTGACATTTTTTCTTCCACCTGCCGGTCTCCTGACTTCTTCTGTGGTGTGTCAACCTCAGCCATTCCTGGGTGGGCCTGCATGCAACAGGCAGTTTGTGCACACATCAGTGGAAAATGGTGTAAAGCAGACTTCACACAGTGTTTAGTACCTGCTTGTGAGAACCCTCCATGTGTGCATATATACATACATATGGATATGCTTTATGATTGGTATGGAAATAAATATTTATACTGTAGCAGCAACAGAGCAGGAGAAGTGTAGAGTCCAGACTACTCTCTGCTGTTTGGTTCCTCATTGAGTGTGCATGGAAATACTGTGGAACTTTGTTTGTCCAGGTTGCATTACTCACAATATTAACAAAGTTTATGTATTTAATAGTTTACTAAAAGGAGTTGCAAAGTGCTTTACAAATGATTATAAAAAGAGATCACTTAAAAAGTAATGCAAGCAAAGTAAGAAATATAAAATTCAAGTCCAATTTCAATTCAAGAAACAAATGTAAACCTTGATAAGGTCAAAAACAAATGTAAAATAAAATGCAAAAGTAATAAAATCAAGGAAGAAAATTAAAATGAAATTTCAAGAAGTGATTCGGGTAGGCAGGTTGTGGGAGATTCAGCACTTCACTTTATTCCACTTTATGTAATTTGGTGGCAAGGCTGTATTGGTGTGCTTTAATTGGCAGATAAAACTACTGCCAGCCTAACAATGAAATTGTATTCTATATTTATAGATATATTTTATGTGTAATTGGACTTTAAATGGATAGAAAGGCTGCGATCACACCTACAGGTCATCTTGTTTTTTCCAAACCATAGTTGAAAATTTACTTTGTTGCATTTGAGGATTTTATCAGTTTAGGTTTACACTGTGTAATTACAAGCAAACCAGGGCTTGTAAACCAAAGTCACATGGACTCACAAGTAGCTTGTTTATTGGACAGTTTTGCAGCCTGGCTATTAGGCTGTTTCGCTTCAAAGATTTATATTACCATCTCAAAGTTATTATTGTACATAATCTACATCCCGGGAGCCAAACGTTTTGAAACACATATGGCTTTTATCATAAAGGCAAATATGAATATCTTCACAATTAGCCTCTGTGCCAGTTTATTAACGTAATGTAATAATGTTTCCTGGCTTATGTGGCTTAAGACTGTGTGTCTTCTTATGAGTTCACTGATCAGTTCTTCCTCTCTGGTTGAGGCTACACTACTCAGTGAAGTCACTTATTGGAGTTTTTGGTGGGATGAAAACCTGCACTCTCACTGTCCATTGTCCATTCCTCATGTAGAAGCAGGTCCGCATAAATGGACTGATATTGTTTTAGGAATGACTAATTCTTACCTACACATATGTGATACTTAATTTGAGAGTTGGGGGTTACAGCCTGAATTCTGGATCCCCAGGATGCTG
>OMLF01056067.1:0-12767 GCA_900302615.1 Holocentrus rufus
AGCAGCAGCAGCAACGTGTTGTAAAGACTGAGCAGATAGCCACACCTCCGCCTCTTCCTGCTCCTCTCACACCCACGTCGTCAGCCTCAAACACAGAGCAGCAGGCCAATCATTCAAACCGCTGTAAGGACAGCTCTACCCCCACTCCCATCAGCACCCAACCACAAAACAGCCCACCCACTCCCCCTACTCCCACAACCCTCTCCCCGCCTCCAGTTACCAGCCCACAAATCATCTGCCAGATGATCCCTGTCAGCAGCCAGTCAGGTATAATCTCAGCCTTTATCCCCAGTGCGGTTCAGACCACCACTTCTGGGGTAAGGACCACTACCACGCCCATCCTCCCCCAGCCTACCCCTGCCAACACCGCCCATGTCCAGCAGCCCCTCATCGTGGGCTCGCCGGTGCCTCAGGGCACGGTGATGCTGGTTCTCCCTCAGTCCTCCGTCTCTCAGGCCCCACACTGCCCACAGACTGTCATGACCCTGGGCAACACCAAGCTGCTACCTCTGGCTCCGGCCCCGGTTTATATGCCAGCGGGGCCCTGCGGCGCCGCCACCGCCACCAAGATGGACTTCTCCCGCAGGAGAAACTACGTCTGCAACTTCCCCGGCTGCAGGAAGACATACTTCAAAAGCTCCCACCTCAAGGCCCACCTTCGAACACACACAGGTGAGAGCTTACAGCACTCCGCAGCGCTTTTGTGCAGTGGTGAATAGAAGTAGAGTTGATACTTTCAGCTAAGATGTGACTCACTCAGATGGGTGTTTTGACCTATTGGCAAAGTGTTCCTTCCAAAGCCTTGTTATTCTTGATCGAGAGTGAAGTCACTGTTTCATCAAAGAGAAAACATGACAGTTTATTTTTTATGACTGCATCATGACTCACTTTCTGACTCCTACCACTCTCTCCCTCCCTTTCCTGCTCTCTCTCTCTCTCTCCCCTTTAGGTGAGAAGCCCTTCAGTTGCAGCTGGGACGGCTGTGATAAGAGGTTTGCCCGCTCCGACGAACTCTCACGTCACAGGCGAACACACACAGGCGAGAAGAAGTTTGTGTGCCCCGTGTGCGACCGGCGATTCATGCGCAGCGACCACCTCACCAAACACGCCCGCCGCCACATGACCACCAAGAAGATTCCTTCGTGGCAGGCTGAGGTTCGGAGCCTAAACAAAATGGCCACAGGCAAACCACCTTCCTCAAAACCTGGCCTCGCCACCCTAAGCGTGCTGGTACCTGCTGCCTCAAACTAGACAGTGAGCTCTTACCCTGCCACCCTACCTACTCCCAAGCTACCACAGGGACATAGGGAGCAGCCAAGCACACAAGGCTGCTCCTATTTAACTCATGGAAAAAAAAAAACATGCACTGGACTCTTTTTTTCCTACTGCTCATTTGTACATTTATTTTTCTCAAAAGGACTCTTTTTGTTTACTTTGATATAATTAATAAAAAAAAGTATGCACTCTTTTGCCAAAGCCTTTATATTAAGTTTGTCTTACACATTTCACCGTCTGCACCTCCCCCCCTCCCCCTACCCTCTTTTGTGCTGATATTGGTATATGTGAATGTATTGTGTTGTACTATGAAGTGCATTTATTTGTCATATTTCGGGAAATGTTTAACATGCAAAACAATGTAAATGTCGATATTAATCATCAATAATATGATTATACCTTGATTATATCTCGCTGTCTAGCTTTTCATATTATTTAATACATATTTGTAATAAAAAGAGGAAACAAGTCAGTTGTCTGCTCATTCTGTGTCATGATTTTTGAACTTGATCTTTCCAATAAGTAAATGTTATTCAGGAAAAAAACAGTTAATCATCAGGTCGTGGGATCCAGGTCGAGTCAGCACTGCTTCCCGCTTGTCTCATACTGAAACTGAGTCGAGTGGTACCTCACCACATCCTGTGTGCGTCACACCATGACTCTGCCCCCCTCCCCTCCTTATGGTCAGCTGAAACACTCTTGTGTCCTGCTGAATGTGCTGACTGGCCTCTGGGTAGCTTCCTGCTGACTGAATTAATTTCTGGCGTTATAAAAGCTCTTTGGTGAAACCACTGGGGGACATTCTGTCCTGTTCATTAGCTCTGAGCCAAACTGCTTCACGAGGAGTAAGAATAGACAAAAGGATAGGGAAGTGTTTGCCTCATAAGAGCTCATTAGCAGATCATCTGAGTCCATTCAGCTCTGTCCTACTGGTCTGATCTAAAAAACAGGCACATGGGAATGAGGAGGGGGATAGGGCTGAGTCAGTCTTGCATAATGGGGAATACCTTCGAGTTTGATTCAGAACCATTATTTCCATGCCCTGGGACAGTTTGGTCTGGATTACTGAACACCTACTGTTCTGTGGTTAGTGACTTTGGGACGATATTATTCATACTCATGGAGGAATGGCTGGATAAATCTAGGTCATAGAAATAAGAAAGGAGAAAGTGGGAACATCTACACATCACCTGCTGGAGAAATTGGAAAGATGCAAGTAGATACTTCGGGGGATAAATGGTTACAAGTAGTTGTTCAGGGGCTGTCGGACCAGAGCCGTGCAGTGTCATAGGTGCTCTGGGAAAGCTTTTCCAGTGATTAGCCCACTGCTTCATCGGAAATCCCCAAATCCGTTCAATAATTTATTGCCTTATCAACCTGATTAAAGCAGCTTTGCTCAGGATTGGGGTGCTGACAGTTGTCTGAATGGAGCTCTCTCTCTCTCTCTCACACACACACACACACACACACACACACACACTGTGGTCCCACACTTAGTAACAGCGACCCCTCCAATCAGACAGTGAGAAATATGAACTGTTGGGGGTGCGACCAATCACCTCTCTTCTTGGGTTCCCGCCCCTTTGCCTTACTGACCGAATTAATCTCTGGCCTTGTGCCATTTGTGCGGTGGTGAACAGCGACATCTGGTGGATGTTATCTTCTTTACGCTTTCACGTTGGACCATATCCATTGTTTAGTAAAATATACGTTATGACAAAACCAGTACTAAGAAACAAGGGGGGAAAGTCATTATGGTTTCATGTAAATTATTTTTTTTTGCCCGTTCGCACTGGGGAATGAATGTGCAGAAATGCACAGATATAAGCAAGAAACAAATGTGAAATGTGTGCCTACAGACAAAGAAGGGCTACATGTGGTAGGAACCTATGTGAGTATAGTATGCATAGGATTTGCCAGCCTATAAAGGCTTGTGTGTGTAAATATACAGGTTATGGATGACTTCCAGTCGTGATCACCATTCAGCAACCATTATAAACAAAAGTCAGCTTCATTATTAGATAAGCATCAGTTCATGTTGGGCTATCATAGTCTAGTTTATAATATAATGAACTGAATATCAACCTAAAAATATCCTATATAGGCTCTGTTCTGCGCTGCAAATTCAAACTTCACTTCACACTTTATACAAAACTCGGTATAGGTCTGATGGACTTAAGGTGCACAGGGTTTAAAAATTATGTTTTTTACACTATATCGACATGCAAATGATATCTCGGGGAAGAGTTTTGTGGTTGCACACAGGAGTTCTCTCGTTGCTATGGTTACGTCAACATAATGGGGACGCGATTGCCGATTTGACGCTTGTCCAGCAGTTGCGTGCAAACTGGCATTAAAACAAAGTAAAGGCCTTAATCTTTATCATTTACAGACTATAGCATAATCGGAAAAGTTGAGAAACAAGTTTTTTTTTGAGTAAGTTTATCTAGTTGCCTCATCGCCTTCCTCATCATGGATGTCGGAGACCAGTTGAAAGAACTAAACATGACACCGGATGAAATCGACAGATTCTCAAAGGCTTTCAAAGATGAGACGTTCAGGGGAATGCTGTTGGATTACGCCAAGGAATTGTCAGATCCCGAGAATAAGAAAAAGTACGAGGAGGAGATAAAACTGTTGGAGCAGGAGAGGGGAAACAACATTGAATTTATCCACCCGGAGCCATTCAAAGCTCTCAAGACGAGTGTGGACGGCAAACAAAAGTGCTTCATCAACATCTGTGCCAACGAAAAAGTTGGGAAGCCTGAGTTTAAGTTGGGGACATCAGAGGATGGCCGAAGGGGGCAGCATTGGTCCCTCCCACATACGTTGCACCCTGGGAGACAAGACAGAGACCCAAAGGGAAAGAAGATCATGATTTATGATGTTATTTTCCACCCTGACACTCTTCACATGGCCAGCAGGAACAAGAGATTCATGGATATGGTGGACAGGACAGCTGTTCACGGAATCCAGGTAAGCTTCAAAGTGACTCTGGACAAAAACAATTTGAGAGAGTTGGCCATTAAGTACAAAGGCACTCCTCAGCCTTGTGTGATTCGAAAGACCATCCCAGGATACAAACCAAAGGAGGCTCCGGCACATCCCGACCCTCTTGCCTTCCCGTACCCCGATGAAAAAAGACCTACCGCAGCCACAACACCTGCTAAAATAAAAGACAGTGGTGATGCAAAACCAGTGGCTTTCCATGTCCAAACACAGAAACCCAAAGAGCCAACAGTGCCCAAGTACACACTGAAATACAGATCTTTCATCGATCTGCAAGACTTCAGATGTTCCAGAGATTCAGCCCAGAGCCCCAGGCCCAAAGAGATTGTGGTCACTGTTGACATGCCGCTTTTGAAGTCAGCCAAGGACGCCAGCCTGGAAATAAAGGGCAAAAGCCTGGTGCTGGAGTCCCAGAAACCAGCCTACAGACTGGAGGTGCCCTTAGCCTACCCTGTGGATGAGGATGAAGGAGAGGCCAAGTTCAACAAACAGAAAGGACAGCTGACCGTCACACTGCCTGTTCTTCCCTCTAATGAGAGGTTTGAGTTTGCTGCAAGACCCACACAAACTGACAGACAGGAGGAGGAGGAGGAGAAATGCCAGGAACATAAGAGGGAGGGTGAGAAAAGAGAAGAGGAGGAGGAGAGTGGTGTGGAAAAGCAGCAGCATTTGAAGGATCCCAAGAGGGGAGGGGAGAAGAGAGAAGAGGAGGAAAGTAGAGTTGAGGAGCAATTGAAGGATCATAAGAGGGAGGTTGAGAAAAGAGAAGAGGAGGAGGAAGAAAGCAGAGTAGAGAAGGAAGAGAGCCAGCAGGAGCAGAAGAGGGAAAGCCAAGAAATTGAAGAGGGGGAGGAAAGTGGAGTGGAGAGAGAGGAGGAATTGAAGCAGCAGATGAGGGAAGATGAGAAAAATGAAGGGGAGGAAGGAAGAGGAGTTGAAGAGGAGCAGATGAGGGGGGGTGAAAAAAGTGAAGATGAGGAGAAATTGAAAGAACAGAAAAGGGAAGGTATGACACGTGAAGATGAGGAGAGAAATGACCAAGGGGGAACGGAAAGAAGCGCAGAGACAGATAAAGAGAGGCGTGACAGAGCAGCACAGATGGAGGATTTCTGCGCAGCAGGGTTTCCTGAGGATACTGCTCATCAGCACATGGACATTATTATTAAAGACAGAAACTCAGCACAGGTTCATGATAATGTGTCCTCACCCAAAACTGAAAACCAGCCCATTTCAAACTTTGATGGTGACGGTGTCACTAGGGATGAAGGACTAGAAAGTTTGGATTCATGCTTTGAGAAAAGGGCCCAAATGAATAATTCAGAGGAGCACGGGGAGATGGTAAAGACACAAGAGCTTGTGGATAGCTCAAATGGGATTCTTAACAATGAGGTGAGATATAAACTGAAAATCAAGCTGAAGTAAATGCAGAAGAGTGTGTAATCAGCAGCAAAAGTTTTGAGGCCTTAGTCACCTCGGCTATGAGGTCTTTCTTGCAACTAAATATTTTTCCCTCTTGATGTTTGTTCATTCTAGGTGGAAACAGACTCCTCATTTCCTAATCAAACACAGACTGCCGCTGTGTCTGTCTTACCGGCCATGCTGCCCGATGAAAACAGAGGCTACAGAATTGAAGAGGTCCGAGATTTACCTGCGCCAGAAAAAGCTAAAGATTCAAGTGGTGGGAATTCATGCAGCACGAGTGCCCACTTCTCTGAGGAACTCGCCCCGGGGTCGGTGAAAGATGCAGAGAGGGAGGAAATCGACGAAGATGACCTGACGACAGAGCAGACTTTCCCAACGCCGGACCACAACACCCATCCTCCTCCAGCATTTTTAAGGGAAATTGATGAGGACAGAAATGAGATAATTATCAGTGATCACTCCACATCTGCTGGGTTCATCTTCCAAAACTCCCTGTTGTATGAACTGGACTGACTGACCTGCATGTAGCAGCAGAGCTCAATCACACGCATGGAACTACTTGACAGGTTGTGATTTGTTTTTACCAGTCACAAGAAAAGTGAAGGGCCTTTCTTGTATTACAACTTTCTTGCTCAAGTACATGCACATGGATTAGAGTCATGTCAGTTTTAAAGTCTGCAGTGTGTTACAGTATTAAATGCATGTTCAAAATTTGTGCTCTGCCTCTTCGACAGCAAGGCTTTATGTGGTGTGGGCCAAGTCATTTTGATTACTAACCAAATCCCATTGTGACACTGGTACTACTTTTTCATGGAAATTAAGAACAAGTGTTTGAATAGTGCATTGTGATGAGTTGTGCAACAATCAAATGGAGTTCATTTGCAAAAACCGTGTCATGAAAACCAAGTCACTTAATGCAAAATGTACATTACAAAAATGTCAGCCTCCAATCACTTCAATGTCCCAGGATGAGCAACATAGGACAGGACAAAAAATACTTTTATTATTTGCTTTTAATTTTTCACATAGCCTATAAAAAAATGCAGATTATCAATCAGCACAGTAAAAACCAACTCCCTTTAGGCAACACCTATAGAACCTGAAGCGTTGAGTTTGGAGTGAAACAAGAATGAAACTCCTGTGTTTCATTCTTCCCTTGTTTCGCACAAGTATGTCTGAGGTAGGGGAACCTGCGTTTTGTTATAGGAAGCAGGAAGGGCAGCGCAGTAAGAGTGTTAGCTGAAGACGCAACAAATGAAGAAAACTTCAGAGATTCAGCAACAGCACAGCAAAAACCGTCGCTGTCCACTTTTGGTACATTACAATCAGGGCCAGGAATTTGCAGACAAAACCCAGTCAGGCATGGAGCTGCAGATGTTCTTTGATATGTGGGAAGTGCACTAAAAGTGAGATCTAAATATGCAACAGGCTGCTTGAAGCGCTTTCTATAGCAAAGCTCAGAAGAGTCAATACTGTCCTTTGCACAAATGAATTTCAGGAAAAATTGCACCATTGCTTTCTGTTATTTAGTGCTGCAAATCTCTCCTCTCACTGTCCCACCACATAGCCTCCTTCACAACTATGTGTCAGGAACTACTGTAACAACAACCAGAATTTACAGCATGGTTTAGTCCCGGTCAAGAAGATCCAAATTTTCCAGCTGTTCATTGTCAGACTTCTTCATCTGATTCCTCTTTGGAGACAGTTGTCTAAGAACTCCGAGTAACAGGACAGGGAGCAGAAGTGGTGCTGCACCGGTGCATCCGTGCCTCCCATGTCATCCACCAGCACCACCGTGTGAGAGACCTGGTGGAGGTTCATGCTCACCGCTGTCTTGATGAAGTAGCTGACGCAGACACGGCCGCAGTCGCAGGTCTTCGCTACTTCAAGGTCCCGACACAAGTGGGCAGGGATCAGGTGAGGTCCGTATGGTATCCTAGGGGAGCAATCAGAGAGAACAAGGCCAGGAGCTTAGCATAGAAAAATTTAGGAAACACAGTGTAGATAAAATACTTGGCTATGGCTGAGCGATATATCAATATTAAATTACTTTTGTGATGAGACAAGATATAATCTGGGATTTTGGACATGATAACATTGTGATATGATGCCTTTTCCTGCCTCTATCTGCTTGGTAATCATATCCATGTTAGTAATGACTGGATATAAATCATCTCTTGTGTTACAATATGTTATGAAAGCACAATATGTTATGAGCCAACAGTCATCTTTGCAATATGGTCAAAATACTGAAATTAAGGTAGACTGAAATCAGACAAAGTATGTTGCATTATAGCCTATATGGACAAAATCAGATATCACAGTATCTTTGATTTAATTGCTTAATTCTAACCTGAGGTTGGCCACGGCCCTGGAGGCGAGCTCCTGAAGTGGCAGGGGGAATGTCAGATGAATTGTGTGGTCCAGAGGGTTGGGCTGGGTGAACGGGTTCCCAAACAGGTCCAGGTTCTCCAGGCTCAGCTTGCGGAAGTCACCAGGCAGCAGCGCCAGTTCGTTATGCGCCGCTGACAGGAACCTCAATTTCGAGAGTCGGCCGATGTGGAACGGCAGGCAAACGAGCTTGTTGTCGTCCAATTTGAGGTTGACCAGCTCTCTGAGCTGGCAGAACTGAGAGGGAAGGGCCCGCAGCCGGTTCTGGCTGAGGTCCAGGTGCTGCAGGGTCCGCTGCAGGGTGGACAGACAGAGGGCCTCGCTGAAGCTTTCCAGGTGGTTGTTCTGGAGGATGAGCTCAGCCAGGCAACTGAGGTCACCGATGGTGGCAGGGAGCTTCTTGATGTGGTTGTTACTGAGGTCTAGCTTGCGGAGAGCTGCAAAAACAACAACAAAAAAAGTAGTCTGTAAAATTAGAAATACCATTTCCCCAACTTCACACCTTTGTCAATGCTCTGGCATGATGCATGCATGCATGATTTAACAAGTAACAAGTTGTGCAATGACAGAACCATGGTGCAATGTAGGGATGGAACAATATGTTAAGAACTGCAATACAAATGCAGCTGCAAAACAAGTTAAACCTTTCAGACAGGCCTAACTTAAAATTGTTTACTTAAACAAAAGACCATATTAGTTTCAGGCTGTTGCTAAATTTACAGCTGTATTAAGTGACATACTCTCGGAAACAAAAGGTCACACATGGCAATTCACAATTAGCCAAATATTGACAGTAAAAATAATACTAGACACAAACCAATGTTGCTTTTAAAAGCTGATATTGACCGATATCAAGAGCCTGCCCAAATATTAGTCCATCCCTTACGCAATGATGCTGCTATAAAGTGTTAAACACAAAAACTGTACACATAACAAGGCCTATGAAACTCTAAAAATATAAATAATGATTTTACTCTACACATTTTTTCACAGAACATACTATCTACTCCACCTTTCAAGGACAACATCCGCATGTCCACACGTGACAGCTTGCAGTAGGACACCTGCAGCTGCTCCAGAGAGTAGGGGAAGTTGGTGGTGAGGGGGTAGTCCTTCTTAGAGACAATGGTGAGTTTCTTCTTGGGTTTTTCGACATCCCTGGCACGGACAGGGGTGAGCGTGGAGAGCGGAAGGCTGCTTGAGTCACTTCCTCTGTCTGCCAAACGAGCGGCCGACAGGAAGTTTTTCAAGCTGTTTGCATCAGCCTAGAAACAAACAATAAACAAGTTATGGTGAAAAATGGCATCGTAATATTTCGTGTGGTCGGTTGAGGTAATTGGAACGGTGACACAGGAGAAATGAATTTATGACACAGCAACATTGCAAAAGATGGAGGATATGAATCAGATTCACTGAACCCTTAAAAAAACTGACCTAATTCACTAACCTAGAACATCTTGACACACTTCCTTTGCATGAATAAGAACTGAACTAAACACTATAGGGAATAAAGATGTGTGTGGCTTATTATGGAAAGTAGGTCCACTGGAGTTTTTCCCTCATCTTTCATGGTTACATTACCTGTGCTTTCATTGTTAACCTGCCTGACTTGCTGGCAACTGGTTTTTGTGTGTGTGTGTACGCAACATTGCTGACAACATGGTGAGCTGAATTATGTCTGAATCTGGGTGAAAGGTCACCACTGCTTTTATACAGCCAGGAGACATTTACAGCCACTGGAAACATTGACGGTGCCGTGGTGTTTATCTCAGCATCGCCTGCATAGCCTAAAAGTGCCACATAACCAGTATATGACTTGATGATACAAACCGCCTGACAGACACAGCATCATAAAAACTGGAATTAACAAGTTTGCCCACTGCTGAGTTCTGCATTCATGATGCCATCTAGCTGATGTGATGTAACAGTGGACAGTTTCACTATATACTGAGTGTAGTTTTGTTTTCTCTATGCATTTTAACTGTTATTTAGTAAGAGTAAATCCCAAAGCAGGTAACTGAAGCACAATCAGAATCTGAGTTACATATTATCTGGGGCTATATTTCCTTACACAAAAAAGGCATGAAGTAACAATGTTTTTTAACAGTGTAAATGTTTGTATTGATCAACATACAATACAATGAGACTTGTTATGAACCCGGAGGGCTTCCTGGCAAACATACAAACCACCATGTTGGATCATGTACCTTGCTTAAACATATGTCAACAGCAGGCTCCTTTAATCTCACAGTGGCCTTGCCCTCCTCTACGAACCATGTGAAGAACTTCTCTATGTTGTCTTTCAGCTGCAAAAGAATTGGCAAAGATGGGAGTTCAGCAACGGAAAAATACATTTCACAACAATAGGGCGGGTAGGGTAGGTATTGTTGCTCTTCCAAGAATGAATCACTCCCTTGACAAGAACTGACAAACCACTTTTTGAATATGATGAGAAGCCTCTTACAGTTAACTTGGTTTAGAGAACACCACATGCCTCTGGGTAAATTATTATTGCTCCTCAGTCTTCAGAACAGACAAATCCAGTCCAGTACTATATGGAGGTTTTGTGGTGGTAGTGAAGTAACCTGCACATAAAATGAATGATGCACACACACACACACACCAGCAGCAGCAACAACAACAAAACCACCACCATACACTCACCTTGTATTTAGAGCCTGCCCTGTCCTTCGCTGTGCAGATCATCATGTAAATATTGCTGCGTTGAGTGGTCTTGTCCAAATGCTTCCCGATGGAAAGCACTGCTCTTGCCCCTCTTCCTCGATTTTTCAAACCACAAGTTGGAAGCATCCGATTCACAACCTCGACATCGCACTGCAGCTTCATCGCAAAACCAAAGACTTAAGACCAGCAAAATGCCGAATCGGGGCAGACCAGGGGGTTTAAATGCATGCCAAAGAAAACTTCCGCGAAAAAAGGCTAACAGTTGAGCAGTAAGTTAGCAAGTGAGCCTGAGCCAACACACATACGTGGTCTTCATGGATGTCAACAACACAGCCTCGTTACAGTAACACCACGCACGAGTCTTCTCAGGAGAACCGCAACTGCGTATGATCGTCCGTCAGTTATACCGTATTCAGTCCGCAGCTGTATTTTTAAGGATTTCAAATAAAAAAAATGAATTAGCTTCGTTGTATACAGCTAAGGTGGGCGAACCCGCCTTGTTTTCAGCGGACTGACTGCCTGTCGGGTAGCTAGCGTTAGCATCCCGCGCGGAGGAAGTGACGTCAGAGGTGTGCTTGTTTGGTCCGGACGGGGCAAAGACAGAGCACTTAAAAGTTTTATTCTCAGGTTATTTCTTTTCTTTCTTTTAGCCGTTATTTGCCAAGTTAGTTTACAATTTACAATAGAGAATAAAGTGCAGTATTTATATTGCGAAGATTGCTGCACCGCCCCGACGTATTTTGAATAAGATAT
This sequence comes from Holocentrus rufus, assembly GCA_900302615.1. NCBI lineage: Eukaryota > Metazoa > Chordata > Actinopteri > Holocentriformes > Holocentridae > Holocentrus > Holocentrus rufus. Next base: position 11,536 of record OMLF01056067.1, read on the forward strand.
TAACCTGAGCATTTTGAGCAACCTGAGCATTTTGAGTGATTTGGTTGAAAACGTTTGGAGATTCATCAAAATACATATAAAATTTCCTGCAAAACCATAAATAAATAAATAAATAAATAAATTCCTTTGCAATGGCATCATCTAGCGTTCAAAACGAATGTTTTTTCTCAGAAGTCCACAAGAGGCTATGTGCTAGATATTGTCCTAGAATAGATGAAATGACTGGTGTCATTATACGTTTCTCTGTCCACATTATAATTTCATATAGTTGTATTCTGAAATAAACTAGGTACAAGAAGCTTTTCAAAGGGTTTGTGTAGACTGGTAGGTGTCTGATGTAATCATGTATATGCTGGCAGTAATACTAACCGTACACTTATTTATGTTCAGTTTCCCCATGAGAATAGTTAAAGTGTATGATCACAGAACAATGGGAATTTGAAGAGGTGGAGGAAACAATGTAAACGCATTCAAGGGAAATATTTAATTAATTTGCCTCTTTATTAACAGTCACAGGCAAAACTGCCCAAGCATTTTCATTCAGCATTCTGTGGTTGGGTTACAGCTCACAATTGTCACCACTTATTTTTGTTATTTGTATAGCTAGCAAGTTATTCTTTTGTAGGGAAAATGATGTCCCTTATTCTGGCTCTTCTTCTCTTTTGTTTTATCCTCCATATTCTTTTCTTTTATCCCCATAAGAACAATGTAGAACCCTGATTGTAATCACCAGGTGTCAGTGCTGTACTCAACCCAGGATGCACTTCTGTTGCTGTTATATATCTGTTGCACTGAATATTGCTCTCCCATTCAAACGACCTCTTCAGTTTAAATTTATGTATATATGTATGCTTCCCCTGAGAACCCGATGGAAGGTGGAAGCTGATTGAAGCCATTAGATGTCTGTGCTGTGGTTTCAGAGTCTACCCACAGAGCATTTCTTGTCTTGCCTCTGCAGTTCAGGACACCGGAGGTAACAGCAAGCTCTGAGATGGAGACTGGCTGACATCATCACCTTAGATCAGCCTGAGCACAGGGAGAAGATGAATTCTGATCTCTCTTGTCCTTCTCTCCTTCTTCCTTATTTCCTCATCTGCACCTGTTATACAAAGGACTGATGCTGCTGGTGTGTAGAGGATAAAGCCTATGCAACACACACACACACACACACACACACACACACACAATTTTGTACTCAATAACAGGCAATATTGATTGACATGTGAAAGTAG
>OMLF01056067.1:19465-38575 GCA_900302615.1 Holocentrus rufus
AGAGAGAGAGAGAGATGTTCTCACGCCGTTGTATTTGTTATGAAAATTGCTTGAACAAGGAAATGCTTCAGATTTCAAAACATTAGATGCTCTATCAATGAAAAATAAATTGTTGACTTTTGGTCTAATTGACGGAGTGAATAGATAGATATATAGATTGATAGATAGTATTATTATCTGCCATCTGTCATGACCATTAGCAGAGCTTTTATTTTGAAAGTGAGGTTGGTGTGTCACAGGAAAATTATTCCCCCAGTTTCACTGAATCTTGTATAAACACACTCGCAACGCTCGCCGGCACATAACTAAAGGTAATTTTTCTTTGTGGAATAATTTTTACAAGCAGCAGATATATTTTACCTAGTGGTCATGCTATTTAGTGTTATGTTGGATAATTGTACAGCTAACAAAGCTAAGCTTGCTAGCTAAATCAACGTTAACGTTACCTGAACTGCCCAAACGTGAGCTCTTGCTTGAAGCTGGAAAGTCAGCCAAAGATATATAAATAACAGTTGAACTAGTTCTAGTTTTGTGGGATATTCAGCATAACTTAAGTGATGTTAAATGTCCTCAGTTTTTGTGGTTACTAAGTTAATTGTCGCTGACCTTCTTGTCAACAATGAACTGATGAAAAGATTATGCTAATTACGATTAATAAATTAGGGTGTCCTTTGTTTTCCGCGACCTTATAAGCTAAAAAAAAATATGATAACGGAGAGGACAGTTTCTGTGTATTTGAATTCAGCCAAAAAATTTATTATCCCAGTGGTTTTCAAAGTGGGGTCCGGGGAACTTGAGGGGTCCAGGTGATCCTCAGCAAAATGAATAATAGTTCAAGTTCACTATGTGAATCCACAAGGAATTGTTGCGATTACAAATGTATGGGTAGTTATTTTAACATTATGTTTTAATCTCACCACTTTAAATCTATTTTCAAGTGTGACATCTAAATTATTCAATAGCCTACTTAACACAAACCAAACTATATTTTCATGTCAGGGGGCATACAGCAAAATCACTTGAAGTGGGGGTCAACGTAGGGGTCCAAACCATTAAAAAAGTATGAAAACTGCTGTATTTTCTCACGCAGTCTTTTACCTGTAGTCTATTTTCCTTTCTTTTAGAGGGATGTTGCGGCGTCCCAAGCCCACTGACTCTGAGTCGGACCTCCTACGAGAGCAGGAGCAGTTTCTGATTTCTGGTGCCCCGTCTACGGTCAATGTGGTCCGTCGTCCAGACAAGAGGAGGGGAGAGGCAGGAGGAGGAGGAGGAGGAGGCGGGGAGCATGGAGGAAGTCAGAGGGATGTGGTCACCATAGCAGGTTGAGGCTAAGTCTGTTTTCCTTATTTAAGTAGAATTCCTGCATATTTATTTGTGATGGTTGACATAATGTTTCAGCAGAGCATTGAATTCATTGTGTGCAATGAGGTATGATTGTACATAATTAAGAATATTTAAGAAAAAATAATTTATGTAATATATCCACTGCCATCAGTATTAGATATGACTGAGACATTAACACTAACCACTCATTTTATCAGAAATGTAAGATATACAAACTAAGCCCCAGATTTACTAAAGCTGTTTTCAGTGTTCAGAATCCGTATTAAGAGTTGTAATAGATGCAATATAATTTCCTTGATGGATCAGGTGTTGTGTTATTGGCTTTGCACGTTAAAAGTTTTTGCACACATTAAAATAAATCAGATATTATTTAAATGGAAAGATCCAAACCCACCAACTTACAGTCACTGGATCAGGGAAGTCATATATCATCTTAAACTGGAGAAAATTAGATATACAGTTAGAGGGTCTACTAGGAACTTTCATATTATTTGGCAGCCTTTTTTAATGTTTATTGAAGATTTAGAAGTTGACAGCATAATGATGTAACCCAGCTTTCATTGTCTTGTCGTTATTTTCATTATTTACTTATCTACTTTTTGATTCTACCCCATTCATATTATGTATCTGTTTGTTTATTTTTTATTTATTTATTTATTTCTCTTATGGATGTCTGGTCTTATACATTGCATATACTGGTTATATGTGTATGTCTCGTGCCTGAGGGGAGGGGCAGTGGGAAATGGTTTTGTTTTGTTCTGTTCTTTTTATTTTGTTACTGTAACATAATATGAAAAAGAAAATAAAAAGACATTGATCAAAAAAAAAAATCACGTTATCACATGTTGTTGTAGCTAATTAGTTTATAATACTCACTATCCACTCCAAAAACTGCTGCAATCGAGGCCCATGCCTTCTCCTTTCTGATGTTAATTATCCTTATAAAAAGGATCTTGGATGATCCTGTGCTTCTCCACTTCCAAAATAAATCTCTCGTAATCCATGGTGTCTTGTCGATAACCAACTATTGACTTCTGACCGAATGTTTACTCCAGGGGTCTGCAAATTTGAAAATTCGACCGAATGTTCTACGCATTTTATTTTGTATACACAGTGCGACTTCCTGTCTGGCTCGATCTGCTCTGCTGAAATTGACGCGGCTGCCGTCGAAAATAGACCTGCTGCGTATCTTTAGCGGAGCAGTGCGCCGAGCCGCTTCTGGGATGCTGCTGACACGCATCTGAAACGCAACGCGACGCTTCTGGTGGGAGTGCACTCATTGACTACAATGGCAGCTATCAGCTGCGGGGACCGCGGCGCAGCCGTAACGTGATGGAGACGCTTCTGGTGGAATTTGGGGGTCATACCAAAAAAAACTGTACAATGCTATGACATTTTGTGCCAGGAAAATTATCCTGCTTCACTGGATTTTGGATAAACCCCCCTCAGTTGTGGGATGGCACAGGACAGTGATAGAATATATACCCCTGGACTTTCTCACCTTCCTCCTACACTCAAAAACCAATGTCTTCGATAGAATCTGTAGACCATTTCTCGACTATACTGACACAAACATATCTGCTATACTGTCCACCATAATTGAAGAGTCTTTTTCCCAATTTACTATTCTACTAGGCTCACATTGCAAACTGTAATTTGTTTTATGTACCTGCTTATTGTACCTGGAATTAATTTTTTTTTTTGTTCCCAGCTTGTTTTGTCCTGTCTTTTGTACTTGTCAATTCTGATTGTTTGTGGGGAAAAAAATGAATAAACATATTAAAAAAAAAAAAAAAAATCGTTCCCTGAGGAATTGGAGAGCTCTGAAATCCAACTGACCATTGTCTGCAGGCAGTCGTCTGGCTCCTCTGGCACCAGAGTATGATGAGCATATTGGACTTATCAGAGTCGGCAGAAGACTGTGCCAAGCAGAGCAACTTGACATTGGTGTTATCCATCCCATCGTCTTGGATCTGCATCACATGCTTACCAAACTTTTGATGCAGCACTGCATCATCCTCATCTGGAGCGAGTCCTAGCAGAGATTCGGCGTCAATACTGGATACTGCAAGGGAGAGAGGCTATACGGAAATATCAGCACACTTGTATAGAATGCCAAAGGTGGCATGCCAAGCCAAGCGTTCCAAAGATGGCTAATTTACCTCCAGCCCATCTATGCCTGTACAAACCACCATTTTATTCCACAGGAGTGGATTGTTTTGGTCCATTCAACATAAAGATCAGCCGTCAGAAGGAAAAACTGCATACTTGTTGGTTGTCAGGGTTGTCAGGCACTGCTACAAGAGCCTGACAACCCGCAGTGTTCATTCTTAGAAAGCTTGGATACATGTGCCTTCCTAGTGTCATTGAGGTGTTTTTTTTTTGAAAGTCATTTGAAATCCTCTGACAATGGCACAAATTTTACAGGAGGAAACCGTGAACTTCAACAGGCCTTTGAAGCAATGAGTGGACAGCTGAAGGGAAATTTGGCGGAACAACAGATCTCATTCCTTTTCAGTCCTCCCAGTGTGCTGCAGAGCCAGGGAAAGATTGGTTTTAAAGTCCATAAAGATTGCACTCAGGGTTATACTGAAAGATCAGACTGTGACTGCGACGGTCCTTCACACTGTGCTGACTGAACTGAGGAAATCTTGAATTCAAAACCCTTAGGTTACCCATAGGACACCAAATGTTCTGCTGATGGGTCGTAGAGATTCCTCTCTACCTCAAGCAATATATGACTTCACTGACCTCTTAAGTAAATGCGGATGGAGACAGTCAAATTTTAGTCCAAGCCTCCAAGTCTCCAAGAAAGGCAGAAGTGGAGAAATGATGGGAAAGAACTGAAAGTGGACCAGGTATTCATCGTAGATCCCCAGCTTCCAAGGGCCCTCTGGCCAGTTGGCAAGATCACCCAAGTATACCCTGGAGCTGATGGACGCAAAAGGACAGCTCTCATTAAAGTTAAGGACAAATCATATGTTCGGCCCATGGCTCGTCTGGTGCCTTTTTCACAGCTGAGTGATCAAGAAGACATGTTAGTCAGTTAAGAAGGCTCTCCCTCTGATTCAAATGTCTAGGAAGACATTTGTTTGTGGCTGTGTAAGAAAGCCTGTCTGTAATGTAGACTGTATTGCTATAATGTTCCATTTAATTTGCCGTAGTTGTTATGAGTGAATGATGTCACAGCACATGCATGCACTAGTCAGGGACTTTTACTGATAGAGTGAAGTTGTGTTAGACGCCGGATCACACACACACACACACACACACACACACACACAAACATTTATAAGCTACCTCAGAACTAACTGAACATAATGTGGAACGGAATCAGTGGAATGTTAATGTGAATGGACATTAAAGACCCTCAACTGTATATATGTGTCTCCCGTGATTCTCTGACTGGAACACACTCCATATCTTTCACCTGCTCAAACTAGTCCCCATTAAGAAGCTCAGGTTTCACTACAATCACAGATAATTTTGACAAAAAATTGTTCAGCATTCTTCAGCGAGCATGTAGAGCAAAGTTTTTACTCTCTCTTGCGTTTTACAGTGTGTATTTATTGTATTTACAAGATCTTACAAGTTTCCCTATTTGCTCTGTACTTTTGCACATGTGCACTCATAAAAAGATGGTTGGAAATCAGGGAACAGGTTTACATGGCTGAGAAATCAGGTCACTCCGGGAGAAATCCATAAAGTTTATGCCGTTTTCTCTTAATCCCTTACCCCGATTTCCGAAATCTGCGTTCCTGTTTACATGGCAGTTGAGAAATTGGGGAACCGCTGTCTGACGCGAGTGTTTGTGACATCTCACACACAGTTCTGACTTAAAACTGAACTTTCCCACTTCACAGAAAATACCTAGATATATATCATGTATTGCCATTCGGCCAAAAAATACCGAGATATGATTTTTGGGCCATATGGCCCAGCCCTATTTCAAATTAATATAGGAGTGGTTTAAAATGTAGTAGCCTAAATTACACCCCACTACCACCACCTGCTCCTACACACCCACCCTTCTCACCAAATGTTCTTTCATTATCTTATGCTCATTAATAAAATAGGACATGTGAATATATTCATTAATTACTCAAATGCAAATTGCATACCAGATGTCTGCCACATTAAAAAACTATGAAGTTAAACTCACCGCTGTGATTCAGTTAGCCCTGTTTGCTCAGTAATGTACCACCAGTTGTCAGTGTAAAGCTATAGCAGCAATAAGGCATCTTCTTTAGCAAATCTTATTCTGCAAAACATGTGCATTGCCTGTGCACCGACAGGAACCCAAACTAAAGCCAGTCAATTCAAATGGCAATGTCATCAATGACAAAATAGCAGAGATGAAAGGGAGTTGTATGTTTGCAAAGGCAAAACACACCACCAAGCAGTGCTATGAATTTTTAAAACCGGAATGGTAATATCAGATGGTGCCATGACTGTAACAGCAGTCTATAGTGTTGAGCACACTGCACAGGTTATTATGGTGAATTAAAGTCATTATTTTTGCATCTTATCTAGGAGACTGTAGTCATTGCATATCCATTATCATGTCCCAGACAGCCTGGAGGACACACCAGAGGGGAAGAAGAGAAATACACTGACCTCCATCCTAGACAACACCTCCCCCCTCTGATGAACAGCTACAGAGCACCTCCAGCCTCCACATCAGCATCCCATCATGCAATACAGACAACTTTAGTATGAGTCATAGCAGCATGTAATCTGCACTGAGGACTCCAAAAATCCAGGATTACTTTTTGCATTCCTGTACTCTCAGCTAATCTATAGAGCACTGCTTAGCTAATCTATAGAACATATTTTTGCACCTATATATTTGGACACATTTTTAAATGAATACTGTATCACCATGATCATTATCGTCTTGGTTTTCTGCCAATATATCATTGATTTGCTTACTTGCTATAAGCCTATTCACTATGCTCTCTGTCTTTGCCATTTCCCCAATTTGAAATAAAAGAGCCTTGTCCAATGGAGCCACTATCATATGATGCAACATCAGGAAATAGACATTGGATTTGTATTAAAGTCCAGGGTCAAAACCTATTCATTTAGGCAGCCATCTTGTCCATTTGTTTCTTCTTCCCCTACACATACTTCTGCAGAGTTTTTTTTCTAAGTCATGAATTAAAAAAAAAAAAAGAAAAAAGATAATCCATGTCATTGTTATTTAGGATATTCAGGCCAGTGATTTCATAATGAAAAATAGATGCATCGTGAGGACTCAAGAAAGAACAGCATCTAGGTCCATCAAAGTGAAAAAACAAACCTTACAGCAACTTATTTCTTATTTACATGATGTATCATGTGAATTTGAAATAGATGTCTTGGAATTGGAGAGTTGCTTTAGGAGAAGTTAAATGGTAGGAACACAGATGGAAGGATACCTTTGTTTAGCAGTTATAGTTCCTACTATCTAACTTCTCTTATTTACAAAGTGCGACATTGTGTAAATAAGACAGATTTGGACTTGCTGTAAGGTGTATTTTTTCACTTTGACGGAGCTAGGCTAACATGAAATTGTATCCATAGGAATCGAACCAGTGAACATACAGAGGTGAAATGGTATAGAACATCTTTTCTCAGTCTGTGTAAGTTAGAAAAAGGGTATTTTGCCCAAAACACTGGAATATTCCTTTAAACAGTGTAAGATTGCCAATGCTAGTTTAATTGAATTAACATTTAATTCTGTCATTCATTTAATATTTCAGTCTTGCTCGCTGCTCTGACATTAAAATGTATTAAAAATCAGCATTAAATTTGGATTTGATCATCGTTTTGGTTAATCGATGTAAAATCAACCCAGGCTTAGGGTAGGGTAACATAACAGCAGACAAGACAATTTTATCTCTTCTTTGGACTGGAAAATCAGCCTGCAGTTGACCTGTCTTTCAAATATAGTGGTAAGTAAAATCTTAGTAAACAATGACCCCCAGTTATTGATCTCCATGCCACCACTGATATAAACAGAAAACTGTTATTTTTCAGAAAAGCATTAATTTATGTTTTTCCAGTAAAAGACCCAATCTTCGGATAACATTCACGAAGCAATTAGTTAATATGGTGTGTACGACAAATTTACCTCTTTTAGGTTTATATCAGCCTAACAAGGTGGTAAATTCTATTCTGCAAAGGTGTTTTTTTTCACCTTTGCTTTTAGCTGGATTTACCCAGCACTACATCCCTGTGACTAATCCAACCCTGATGTATTTCTTTTTCCTGGGTTGGGGTGTTAGGTTCCACTCCGCTATTCTGCTAATACTTAGAACAAACACTTGTGAGCAATGTATCCAAAGGTTCCAACTGAGGTTTCCTTTTCACAGTACATTTGTTCTCAAAGTGCATCTAAACATCAAAACAAATCAATGAAAGAAATTATAATTTTTCATCTTCCACTTGTATAATAAAGCTCAAGATTTAAAGGAATGAATGCATTATGCCCTTGAAATAAGACCCATGTTGAGTTTCAGGATTTTGATTTGTCAATAGCAATTGGACTTGGGCCCAGTGAGTCAGACCTGTGCAGACCTTGCTGATATAGCAGCTTTTCTCTATATCACAGGTCCCTGAAGAAGTACAACAGCATACCAAAACCTCATGTTCAAATCTCCCTTTAACAAGACATAGAAAGTGTCAAGCTTTCTAATGTTTTATGAATTTGCTCTATCAAAATATTCCTTCTTTGCTTGCCCTCAGTCTGAGGGCAAGCAAAGAATTCAATTTTCTGACTTAAAAAAACTTTAGCAAAAGGTTTAGTATTTTGTACTCAATTAATATACTTAAAGGAATACTCCAACGTTCCATCCTTTTTCCAAGTTACTCAGATTGAGACAAGTTGTTTGATACCTCTGTAAGTCCACGGTTTAGGTTCCTATGAGTACCATTTTGTGTTAGCTTAGCATAAAGACTTGACGTCTACAGGAGTCATCAGACGAGCTCCATCAGAAAACATTTTAATCTGCTTCATGCTGGAGCAAGCCACTAATGCCTGCATTTGGATTTGTATCCCAAACTGGGCCAGGAAGATGCAGCTGAAATGAAACTGGCTCACACATCCCTCATGGATGAATTGAATATAAAGTATTTTATTGTGCACAGAAGGGAAATTTGGCTTAGACACTTTAGAAACACCAGATTCTGGTTTATCTTTGCACTTTAGGGTTAAATTACTGTTAATTACGGTTCATCGGTCTTGTATGTTTACACTTTTTGCACAGTTGTTCATACTGGTTTCTACCTTGTTTCCACCTCGCTCATTACTTTTTGCACATTTGCATTGGCACATTTTCTCCATTCACTTAATATTACTTAAGCAATATCACACGAGAGGGAGTGATGTTATACTGTACATCAGCACGGCTGTGATTCGGTCGCAGATAATCCCAGCCATGCTGATATACACCCACTGAGCCTTAGACGTCTGTTAGACGTCAGGCAAGCTATAGCTTACCTGCTAGCTTGCAATTAATTTGCCATCAAACTTGTAAGGGTTACTTTTGCCCTACCTAAAGGGACAAACAGAGTCCCTGAATTCAACTTTGAAAAGCACTTCCTTAAGTAATTCCACACTTTTGACACTGTTAATAATTTGTAATATCATACAGATTGCAAAGCTGTCTCATGTCAGGGGGAAAAATGTGAAGACGTGCACCAATAAGACCATAGACAGGTATGATTACACATAGAAGTTTAATTTCTACTAATACTAATACTGTAGAACAGACAACATAACAGTGGGTGGTTACAATGTGGTAGTGTAGTACAAGTTATATAAGTTTACTGTTGACAATTGTCTTCATCTTTTATCTGTTGCAGACTCTTCACAAATGACGTAATGGGAAAATTCAATATGCAAGGTGGTGGGCCAAATGGAAAGTGGGCCTTCAAGAAGACTCTGTTCGACTCTGTTATCACTGGTAAATAGAAAAACTGTCTGCTAGTTCTTTGGCTATTGCTTCTTCATGTTAGAAATGTGTGACTGACATGACATACCTTAACAAACAACAATTTGTCTGGACTGTACAAGGTAATCTCTGTAATACTGACAATTATGAAATTTAATTGTAGTTTCATGAAAGGGAACCATACTACAGTTACAGTCAGACTTTATTTATTCATTATTCTTTACAGAGTAATCCCAAAGTCTCAAATGGATGGTACCCAATGTCCATTGAGTCCTTTGAAACCATGTAACTTTTCTTATTGGATCTCTGTGACATCACATATAACAATAGGCAACCACACTTGCAATTTTTCTTCATTTATTCTATTGTTTTGTTTGCAGAAGCTGTTCAGAAAACGTTCAAAGAGGCTACGGATCAGCTCAGCAATGGCCGTACATTTTAAACAGGCCCCAGCTCGAATTGGTGGAGGGGGCTATAATGGCCCTTTTCCACTAGTAACTGCTCAGCTCGACTCGACTCGACTCTACTCGCCTCAACACGCACGGTTTGGTTGGTTTTCCGCTACAATCAAGTATCACCTCATTGTGGGCGGAGTCCTGTGGAGTCGTCATAGGCAAGGTGGCCATTTCATTTCTGGTAGCACCGTCCAGCTCCCTCTGAATTCTCTCATCCGCCACCAAACACAAACGTCTCCACCTCCTCGTTTGTCCAGGCGACAGGTTTGCTTGCCATATTTCGTGAAGGAGTCGCGCTCGTGTGTCGTCACTCGCTGTCCAATCAGTGGCTTGCACGGCGTTTACGTCACATTTTCGGCTCGACTCAGCTGGCTTGGAACCCCAGCTGAGTAGGTCCCAAAATGGGACCTGCTAGCAGGTACTACCACCTAATGGAAACGCTCTCAAACCGAGTAGAGTCGAGCCGAGTCGAGCCGAGTCGAGCTGAGTAGGTACTAGTGGAAAAGGGCCATTTGAGGCCCAGGACACCATTGGTGTAATTTTTTTTTTTGCGTTTTGGTTTAGGTTGATGCATCCCAGGCAGGTAGAGTTTCTGGATGTTTTTAAAAAAAAGTGTAATGCTTTACATACAAATAACTAGATTTTATTTTATTTTTGTAATTTTGTATATTAGACTTTGTGCTAGTTTTTCACCACGTTTAAAAAAATAAGCAAAAGTTTCTTTTATTTTGGTAATATTGTATATTTGAGTTTGTGCTTTTATTTCATTGCAATGTATGTTTAAAAATGTGTTAAGAAATTAAAAATATGTATATTGTTTGCACATTCATATGTTTGTGATGGTTGGATAATGTTTGAAAAATGTATTGATTTAGATTACAGTAGGATAGTTAATGTTAACATCAAGAGATGTATTTATATCCAGTGGTAAAATAAGCATGACATTTGTGTCACTGAAACCTATTTAAAAGATCCAAAAAAACACATAATGTAAATAAATTGTCATAACATCCGGGAACTACATCAAGGTAAGGATCACAGGTTAAATTTGGTCCCTTTTTTTTAGAGAACCTGATTTAACATTCAATTTTGACAACTTTAATTTCCTTTAATGTAGGTTTGTTGTGAATAATTTAATAGATTCTAATGGCTGGATTTATTAGAATATCCTTATAATAATACGTTTAATAGACATCTATACAACGTCTAGATTCTGTAATGGGGTTTAAATTTGGTATAAAAATAAACGTCTGGCAAACGTCTAACTTTAGGCGTCTATAAATAGACACATATTAGCGGCTATTTAAACGTCTAAGATTAGACGAGGCGTATAGACGTAGCCGTCTTTTAGACGTCTATTAGACGGCTAGTGTAAGCTTAGAAGGCTAAGAAACTTTCATTTTTAGACCAGTGGTAGGCCGATTTTAGCCCAGACGTCTAAGGACCATTAGACGTATATTAGACGTCTTTTAGACCGAAAAATGCTCGGTGGGATGTTTTGGGGGAGACTGATGATGAGTGTTTTTCCTGTTCAGTGCAGTCGCTACTTGTCTGCACTTTTGATTTCTCTTTCATTTTCACTTTTCAAATAATATGGGTAAACGCACAGAAACGTGTGATGACGGTTTACAAAGCGCAACCTCTAATTGGATAACAATTAGAGGTTGAGAGCAAGCCAGAGCAAATTACCAATTTGGTTCGGGATCCAAATAAGTGTTTAAATTAAGAGTTTAAATTGAATAGAAACCAGGAAATACAAGGCCCTCCTATGTACTCCCAAAAAAATTTTTTAATAGTTTTATAAATAGGTACCGGAACAGAGGCAGTAAAAAAAACAGGAGGTCCAAATGAATCCCTGAATACCTAGCGGCAATGAAGGTGAGGCTAGCAACTACATAGCCCTGAGGACCATCACACCACGTATCAAGCTCCTGGATCGCTAGCTTTGTAAAGCACACATTTCAAGCTTTGGTGTCTAATAATGTTGCTTAACTGACGAATCATCACTGACGAATTTCAATTGTTGTCAGCGTTGTGCTCTATGCTGCCAGTGGTGGCCGGATGCCATGTTGCAACTGTCAGATCCATGACAATGACATTAATAGTGGAAATTGCCTCCCCTGATGATATAATCCATGAAATATACATTAATATAGTTAAATTAATGGATATTGTCTCCTGGCAGCACCGAGCAAAGCAGCGTTCTATTTGGGGAGAGAGGAAGAAAACGGTGTCTGTCTTGGATTTTACATGGGTTGAACTGAGTTGAATGTTGACCCCAATGGGAATAAGTTGTGTTTTTGTTACTTTAAATTCGCTTTACAATTATGTATAGCAGCCTGAAATGTAGAGGACAAGTTCAGCTTGAATCCGGTCAGTTCACTTTTAGAAACTTTATCAGACATAAAAGCCTAAAATGTGTGCTTCACAAAGCTTGCGATCCAGGACCTTGATACATAGTACGATGGTCCTGGTCAGGGCTAGCAGCTACATGTCACAGCAATGCAATCAACAGAAAGAATAAGATAGCTAATCATCCTGATGAGTGTTTGCTGCTTCTTCAATGCTTCTGGTGGTGTTATGGATGCAGGTTATGTCAACCCCCGGCTAGATGACAGCTCATCAACATGAGTGACAAGTGCTGGGGAGGGAACTACGCCAACTGAGGGGGAGGAGGGTGGAACAAACAATGCACCCGTCTTAAGATGAATAGTTTTAAATTAGGGCTGGGTGGTATATCGGCTTTTTAAGGTATATTGATATATTTTCAAAGGAGATAGAGGATGAGACAATACAGTTTATATCGATATGATTTAATGTTGCATTAAAATGCATAATCCGCTTCTTTCAGAAAGCTGTCCGATGGTGTGACTGTTTTCCGCTCTCCTCTTGCTCCTCTTTTACTTTCTCTCTGCAACCCCACCCCCACTGCTCCTCAAGTATATGTCTCTGCAGCCCGGAGAAAAGGGGCGGGGCTGGAGGATCTTCTGAAAGTCCAGCCCTGTTTTGAAGAGCCTGCCCCCTTTTGAAGAACTTCCAGACCTGCCCTTTTTCTCCAGGCTGCAGAGATATCCCCCTCCAAGTCTGCATGCAACCGCGGCCCCACTAGCTCACAAGTTTTGAGAGATGGAGTACGTTTACATGCACACAAGTAACCCCTCCTGAGAGAGCTGAGAGATCCTCCAGCCTGTCACTGCAGTTTACCGGGAGGCAGCAGCTACTCGCAGCCGGACGTTGAGCACTCATCACCGGGCAGAGGATACAAGTCAGTTGGTTTTAGCCCCGATGCAAACGTGGGTTTCCCGGAGCTTTGCTAAACTTGGAAGAAACCCCGTTTTCATCACTGTGAGAAAGCCTGTCCATAATGTAGACTGTATTGCTATAATGTCCCATTTAGCTTACCGTAGTCATTATAAGTGAATGATGTCACAGCACGTGCATGCACTAGTCAGGGAATTTTACTGATAGAGTGAAGCTGTGCTAGACAGTATAACCCCAATGACAAAAGTAAAAAATAAAAACAAAAAAGAACAACTGGGGGTTTACAGTTTGTTTACAGTTTTTTTTTTTTATCAAATGTACTGTTTAATTTTAAACTGTGTTTGCATGAAACTGAAACATCACCTTTATGTTAGGCACTAACACTGACTAATAGCCAGACAACAGCCTGGGACACAACACAGTCCCATGACTTTATACACAAAAACTCACTTTTGACCTCAATGTTCATTCCTATATAAATTGAGAGACCCATGTTTGCGGCATGGTTGCTGCCTAAAACATAAGGCATCAGAATACCCACAACACAAAAACAAAAAGAAACAAGAACACAAATTGTTACCGGTGGGTTTAAAGTTTTTGTTTTTCTAACTGCCTCTTTGCCGCTATTCCTCAGTTTCGAACAAAGTCCCTTATGTTTTGCACTGTTCTTTGTGCTAACACGGGGTCCTCGGCCTCCTTGCAGTGACTGCATTCATTCTTGGTGGCCAGTGCTCCTTTATTTATATGAACTTTGAAATGCCGCATTATTGCAGCAACCTCAGCCTTGGACCATGCTTTTTTGGCACTCTTCTGGACCCTTCTTGACCAGCATCTTTACCTGAAAGATATGCAAAGTAGAAAATATCTCACAAACTAAAAATAAAATAAAATGTGTTAAGTTACAGTGATCAAAATAACAAGGTCGCAGATGCAAGTTTTCTTCGTAGGTTGGCTGGGCTCACTCTTAGGGATAGGGTGAGGAGTTCAGACATCTGGGAGGGACTCAGAGTAGAGCCGCTGCTCCTCCACATTGAAAGGAGCCAGTTGAGGTGGTTTGGGCATCTGGTCAGGATGACTCCTGGAAGCCTCCCTGTGGAGGTTTTTTGGGCACATCTGACTGGGGAGAGACCTTGGGGTAGACCCAGAACATGGTGGCGGTACAATATATGTCCCAGTTGGCCTGGAAACGCCTTGGGATCTGCAGGAGGAGCTAGTGGATGTGGCCAGGGAAAAGGACATATGGATGACCCTCCTCAGCCTGCTACCACCATGACCCGGTGCCGGTTAAGTGGCAAAAAATGGATGGATACTGTGACAACGTCTTTGCTAGTCATCTATCAACTGTAATACAGTGCGCTGCACAGGTGTGCTCATGTAGGAATACACGTTCTACTATTGAGAGAATCTAGTGCCAAAGTAAAATGCTGTCTGACAGCAATGTAGCGTGGTGAAAAGATTTTAAATATAGCGCACACTTACAATGTTTTGTTAAACTACATGTTTCCTCAAATCGGTGTGCAACGGGCTTTGAGGTAAATTTTCTCGTTTGGTGAGTGTGCCAGAGGTGTTATCCAATCAGCTGCAACATAAACCCTGCCATGCAGCTGCATTAAAAAGGCTGCCATAGGTGCAATGCTTGCCTAACACAACAGGGTGTTCAAAGTGCCATCATTTCTGTTTAAATAAATGTTTTGCTATGTTTTGTCAGGGTTGAACGTGACCCAGGGAACAGAGAGGAGTTTTGTTTCCTGCGAAGGCATAATACTGGCTCTATGTTGTGGATTAGAGTCATATTTGCTCAGTGCGCACAGTGCGCTAATTTTTTTTGTTCTGTTTTATTCCATTTTACCTTAGTTTATCTTCTATTTTATTATTGTTATTATTATTTTTAAATCTTGTCTTCTTATATTGCCTTTTCTTGTTTTTATACCTGGCCTCAATGCCTTTATGTATCTGATTTAGAGCACTCTAAGGTGCTTTACAATCAAACTTCACTTACCTTCAGAGGGAGGGGCAGTCTCATTTACTGTGGATGACACTGATGGCACTGTTCCAGCTAAACACATAATTTGACATAAGTCAATTTTTCTCACAGGAAAAAGGACATTTTATCAATTCAAACAAAACTATGAAGTGAGGTAACTTACCAAAATCTACAGTGTCATGGACCAGTTCTATGAGTGTAGAGTCAGTATCCACAGGCTCCTCAGTTCCACACTCTGATGCTGTAACTGCTGTGCTGCTGTCATCAGATTCACTCCCACTGGCTTCAGCATCACTTAATGCAATTTCATCTGGGAAATGGTATGAATAAAACTCATATGAAGAGCAGGATTTAAGGAGACAACTTCATACTTGGGGGTGGGGCACAGAACAGGCTTACCAACCCTACTCAAAACGAAGATTATCGCCTGTTGTGATGTACAGCAGTAAAAAAATACATAGAAAGAGCATTATTCAGCGTTTGATCATCTCTGACGGCTAGCACTGGGTGATATGGTTGAAATCAATGTCATGAAACTGAAACTCCATAAACCGTGATGCTGAATTATTGCCCAGTAGTGATGCGCGGATTGCAGTTATGTACGCGGACACCGCGGATAATCCGCAAATCGGGCGGGCTGGGTCATAGAAATTAATATTCTGATTATTAACGGGTGGGTTGCGGGTCGCTGAAATAACATCATTAATTAGGAAAATATTAATATTGATTACAAAATGTCACATTTTGAATTTATTATTTATTATTTTTGTTGGACAGCCTTCTTTGTGTTCGGGACATTCCGGACTTGTTTGCAATGACACTGAGAATCTTAATTTGAAGGGATTAAAGATATCAGCCTGTGTTCAGACTGTTGTAGAAATATATGTTGCCATTTTAATTTTATGAAAAAAGAACTTTTACTAGAATAAACATTCATTTATTTAAAACCAGTCCATCAGTGTAATATTTTACCACATCACGCTTAACTAGATCCCGCAGAGAAATAATTCATTTGGAGGTGCTGACTACTACTGACCATACCTGTCACTTCTAACAATGCAATAATGCATTCCCCCCAGCAGTTTCTGTATATTCATTTACATTACTTACATTTGGACAACCTTTGAATCCACATCTTGAATCGGGCTGATCATCACAAAAAATAAAATGCCCATGCCGAAATGGTCATGGTGAAAATGAGTCCGGGTGGTGCAACTCTGGAAAATCTAAAAGCCACTGCCTTGACTGGATTTTACCCAAACTTCACCAAAGTGCTTAAATTGGCACTGTCGCTTCCAGTTGGGACCGAGATGTGTGAGTGCACATTCTCAGCGATGCGCCGGGTGCGCAACTGGATGAGGACAACTATGGCACAGCAGAGACTGTCATCTCTGTCGCTTCTGTACATCGACAGCGACATAACTAAGAGGATTAAACCTGAGGAAATAGTTGAGAAATATGATACAAAGGCCCCGTGGCGGATGCTGCTTCATTTATGTAAGAAAAATTATTAATTATTATGGGCTACAAAAAATAATAAGACATTTTTTAAAATAATTATGTGCTACAACAGCAAAAACGAGTAAAGAATGAAAGGAATCATTCTGCTGCATCTCAGTTCATGAACATAGGCAATAATATATGTATCTGCCTATTTTTTTTTCTTTCTTTTTTTTTGTCCCATAGCTTCCCCATTCCTCCTGCCCTAGCACTGCCTATGAGGAACAGATATGTATGTGTGTGGATTGCGTGTGTAGACTTTGTTTTATAGGCGATCTGGCAACTGTGTAACAGCAGACAAACATACAAAACTTAGGATCCATGTGTGAGGATTACGTTTAAAGGCCTTTAATCAATTAATTAATTATTTCCCGGGAGAAACAGTAAATGGGAGGGCGCCGGGAGATGGCCTTGAAATACAGGAGGAACCTGGGAAAACAGGAGCATTGACAGGTGTGTTATTGACTGTTTGAGTTTATAAAATACTGTCTTGCAGCGACCCCCCAGCAGCAGAAATGATATCTACATTAAGAGAAAAGCTGTGTGCATTTATGCACAATGCCTCAGCGGTGTATCTTCAATGATTATTTCCACACATCTAAAAAAGGGTTTTGGTGCAAAGCAGTCCTCCTGAAATTATTTCAGAAGCTAAAAGTTTGATTTCCCCTGGAGAGTTTCCTCTGTCCTGTGGAGTTTATAACTACAGTTTTTAGTTTTGCTGCTTAAATTTTGCTGCTTAAAATAATTTAAAAAGCAACATGGGCTATAGGTGGAGTGAAATGCGGTTCTATGTGGGTGTGGGTCTATAAATCGGGGAGAATAATTAATTCGGGTGGGTTGCAGGTGGATAGGTTATGCTTACATGCAGATTCGGATGACGTCAGGAGCCGATCCGCGCATCACTATTGCCCAGACCTACTGTAGGCTTTTATTCTGTATTTCTGAACAGAAATACAAATCCTTAGCTCTAATTTGGACATTGAGAGTGATCTGCTTAGAAAAGGTTTGTGACTACTGATCTATGGCAAGTCTAGGTGCCTTCGACTTAACATTCACACAAAAAATAGAAATAAACACTCTCAGAAAATATTTATAAGTACTAATTTCTGTACAAACCTTCAATTTCAATCTCATCCAGTGATTTCCCCTGCATGCTGGAAAGTTGTCCTTTCTCCATTGACAAAAGCAGTTTGGAAATCTTGGCTAGTTGTTTTGTGGGAACTGGTAATCTGTAGAAATCACGGTGAACACGGATGTCGTGACCCAGGAAGTCTGCAACCTGATCAAGTTCGTTGTTTTTTAAATTAAGGACTTGTGAGAGTGTGGCGACATGTTTCCTGAGTTGTGTTGACCTGAGGTGCTCAGGGTGCTTTGCTCCACACTGGCTTGCATAAACACGCGAACAGTCCTGTCCTCTGTAGTGGCTCATTGATTTGGGTCTTGCAAAGAGGAAGACATTAATAGCACAAACACCACATTCAGTTCTTGTACTGGCAAGTAGTGACAGAGCATCCACCATGCTTGGTGTGAGCAGAACTGCCACCTTTCTGCCCCTTTTTCCCCTTTTTGCAGAGCCTCTGTTCAGTCTTTGACAACCCCATGGCAACATCTTCATGGAGCTTTGTGTTGTCCCTTTCATGAAAACCTTTGAGGCGCATTTTTGAAACCTCCCCAGCACGTCTTCGATTGAACACAATAATTTGTGCAAGGGTAACTTTTGCAAGTTCAGCATAGTTCTGAGCGGTAGCCTCCTCCTTCAAGTTGCAAAAGGCACATTCTCCAGATTTTTCAAGGTACTGATGAAGGATCTGAACATCTTCAGTGAAGGGCATTGTTGATGGCTTGTTATACTTTGCATCACTCAGTGTGTTCAGGGCACTGTGAGACACCAACTCAGACCACTTGGAGGTGTACAGTTTTTTGAATATGTCTGTGGACTTGATCAGCTCTTCATCTTCTGACATGAGTGCCCTACAATGAATGATGTCAGAGATTTTTTGTAGTGTATGTCCTAGTTTCAGCGCAAGGCTTGGTGTTTGGTACAAGTGTTTTCCTTCATCAAAACCTGAAACTTTTTTTACTGCTTGTACAACTCTCTGGAAATTGGCTGGTTTAACAGCTTCTTCTAGGTTATGTACAGAGAATTCTGCGCGCAGACACAGCAACAAACGCCCCACTTCACGGAGCTTCTGTCCTATGTATTCATATTTTGTAGGGTCTTGTCCATGTTTGTTGTAGAGTGACTGGGCAAAATGAATAACAGAGATGTCATTTCGTACAACTGAGGCAACCTCATCTTGTTTCATGACACTAAGGAGCTTCCACACTCCACCTGAGATCTGCTGACAAAGTGCAGACTCCTGAGCTACAGCCAAGCCCAGTACTTTAGTTCTCCCAGGTTCTTCATCCAAATCTTTGTTCACTGGTTTACAGGGGCTTCTGCGGACATGCCTCCAAAGCTCCTTACGAATGTACATCCCTTGACAGTACATACAGTGAATAAACTTTCCTGCCAGTGCTTTAGCCTTTGGTTTTCTCTTTACTTTCAGTGGTCCCGTTCCATCCTGTAAAACTGCAGTGTTATGACTAAAATTTCCCTTATTCCTCATTTTTTCGAATAATGTCTTGC
>OMLF01056068.1:18332-32345 GCA_900302615.1 Holocentrus rufus
TAAAGTGCGACATAAACAGCAGCAGCCTGGGTTGCAGTCAGTTCCCTGACAGAGACAGATGGTACAGCACTGAATTGGTTTTGAATAATTTTAATTTAACATGCTTGCACCTATTGTCTTAAATTATAGCATGCTAATTAGCTTACATGCTACTGTACAATTGCTACTCAAATGATGTCACATCCAGATTTGGATGACTCCGCAGACTGAATTCAGATGTGACTGCACCCGAAACCTTTTGATTTTCAAATTTTTCTGAAAGACTCCTCTTCAAATACAACTCAACTTTCAGACTTTTTCTCCTAAATAAATAGATAAATAAATAAATAAATAAATAGAAAAAAAAGTGAAATATTATTCTCAGACATTAAACAATGACATTTTGCAGAAAAAGCAGCTGTTACTTGCTTTGGTAGTAAACTGGCAATTTCTGGTAAACTGCTGTCTCACCTCTACACTACTACTGCTATACCTGCCACTGCTGTTGCATGTCTGCACAAGTCTGTACCTGGGGCTGCTGAGCATGTTCTTGTGTTTTTAACAACCGAGTCATGCAGCAGCTTGGACAAAGCAGGTGCAGAGTAATTTATGAGCTTATATTAGCTTTTAAAATTCTGATAGTGAACAGTCAATGTTAACCACCTGGGTAATGAAGCAGGTTCCTCCCTTTACTTTTTACTCAGCAGCTTCAGGGGCAGCATTGGCGAGTGGATAATAATTATCATGTTTGTATGATGTACAATGTACGATATCTTTGAACTTTCCATAATTTGAGTGAGAATAATCATATCAGTATGACACTAAGCTAGTTGCAAGGCAATGCACAGTAGGACAGGGTTTTGTCTGCTGAAACAGGTGAGAGCAGTAATGCAACTGATGCTGGTTTATATCATCATTATGTCTGAAAAGTCTCCATAAAGTAAATTCTAGTTTCAAGTCCGATTGTGCGGCCTGCTTGCTGGCTGTTCACTGACTGGGAGCTGGTTAGCAGTTTTAGTTGTGTCTGACATACTTCAAAACACCTGTCTACTGACAAGATATAACCGATGCCAACACGTGTGCGCGCGCACCCACACACACTCCAGCATATAACCGATACTTTGGTTGACGAACTCTCTCTCAATCACTCACACTCTCACACATAGTCGTGTCCCCCCGTCCCACCCCGCCACAACCTCACTGTTACTCTGTGGGAAACACTGGATCAATATCGAATCTAAATTGAACCGTATCATGAGGTTCTTGACAATACCCAGCCCTATTTAAGGGCAAAAGAAAGTAAGGAAGCAGCCAATATTCCCAGTTCTGTAACTGTGAATGGAGGACTACATCTGATTAGGTAGCATAGATCCCTTTCTCCTGCTGTCCACCTCCCTCTTATCTTCCTTGACAAACTTATACCAGCCTTATCTGCATTGTCAGCACTTATCCCAAGATACTGCTGGCCTTCCTTCATACATCTGTCAGCACAGAAGGAGTCACCTTGTGCTGTTCAGTCATTATTTATTCTTTTTCTCTCCTCTGCACAGTACTCTATTTTTAGAGGGCTTCTCTTTGATGGGGATAGAAATGTGTGTGTGTGTGCGTGTCGTGTAGCAGTGTTGTTGAGGCCATGGACCACCAGCTCACTGCAGCAGCAGGCAGTGATCAGATGCAGGCTGTCAGCTCTAGAGCAGAGACGGAGCCAGGAGATCTGAGCCCCCAAACCCTGAGAGGGCTCATCTCACTGGACAGAGCCCCATAAACCTTCCCTTCCTGACGGGGACCCACAGCATTAGTCGATGTAAGGTCAAACCGTGCAGGAGTTGCCACGGATGGTGTTGTAAAATGTGGCTGTTCTGAAGCAAGGAATGCATATGAAATAATAGCTTTGACCTGTTGCTTCAGAAACATTCAAATGAAAACTTTAAGAAAATCCATACCATTCGGTAATGAGCCGCAAAACAACAGCCTCCACTGACCCTTACACCCCACAACATAATGCATATGCTTGTTGTTATTACCCATACTGCCTGGATGTGTTTGGTTTACTCACTGCAGAATTTTCCCTATATGCATTCAGCAGCGGCAGTGCACTGTTGCTGAAATTTCACATTGTGCATAATAACAAGGGCGTAGGAATGAGTTTAACTTTGAGAGACCCAACAGACCCGGTGAAGACTTCATAGAACTGATTTGCAGATGCACAAAAGCTCATACACTGTCACCTCTATGTTTACCGCAGAAGAAAACATGTTATCACTAAGCCATTTAAAGACCTCACCTCAGGCCCTGTATCTTCCTCTCCTCCTGCCTCCATACTGATCCTAAAATATATTATGGCTGCAGTGATGCATGTCTAAGGAAAAGCTCCTGAACATACACAACAAGCCAAAAGTTTGGAAACAAGGCCAATACAGGCCAAACATTTGGAAGCAACTTCAAGTTTCTGTTCACAATGCCTTTCTTAAAAACCAGTATGAATTCTATGGATTTTGGGATGTATTTATTGCATGATCAGACTTTGCTTTCATTGATATGCACCATTTCCCTCAAGCTAGTAAAATAGGCCTACTCAGTTCGAAACTCAATACAGCAGTTTGGCCAACGAGAATAAAGTCTAATAAACAAGCTTTGTTCTTCTCCAACAACTCCATGTGGTTCAGTGCAACAGTTGGGCCAAAAAAATAAATACAAGTGATACCTCTCGCATCTAATAAATAAGCTTGCGTCTTGCAAGACGCCTATGCTTGTTGCTGCAGCTTAGCCAGCAAAGCTTCAGATGTCCGTGCCCGCTCTGCATCAGTCAAGTTGTTGTATTTCTCCGCGTGTTTAGTATTGTAGTGGCGATTGAAATTATAATCCTTTAACACAGCAATCTGTTCTTCGCAAATTAAGCACACGGCTTTACCTTTGACTGCAGTAAATTAATACTTGGAAGTATTTTATTTTTTGAATGGGTTACCAGTTGGACCGGGCCTGCGGTTACTGAGCAACGAAGCAGGTTAACTCACGTTGCGCTGCATTTATGAATGAATGGATAGGTGGCTTATTTTTGGTATTCATCACTAATTGATTTAAGACCTAACCTGAGCCAACTCAGTACCTCCACTTGTCACTCCTTCCTCACCTGCCTCATCCCTGTTTGTATTTCCATTCTCCTGATAAAAGATGATACAAAAGGCCCTATTTTCATGCGCCTTGGCACAACAGGCAAGGTGTGGTAAAATTCCCAGAGTGTGTGATGGTGTGCATCTGGGGACGCGGAGGGATTGAGATGAAAATGGGTTTGTCGGGCTGAGACTGACGTCAGAAATACTAGTGTCCTTGCCTTAAAGGAGAGTGTGCGCTGCGCAAACAGCATGGTCTGATTTTGGTGAGGGTTGATCGTGCAAGTACGTGGGTGATAAAGAGAGAGGGAGAGAGAGAGAGAGAATGAACATAAGTTGAAGCATTTCCCCCTTTCTTGTCCCTTTCTTCTGTAAATGAAAATCATTTCAGAGAATAAAATGCCATTATGCTTACTTTCACTTCTCGTCAAATAGAATAAACAAAATATTTCCTTTTTTGTCATTTCTAAGCTGTTGTTTTGCTTTGAAAATAGGACATAAAATCTCATATCTAAGTGATCTGAAGTTTTTCCGGTTATACTCTAAATTAGGCTATTTGCCTTTATTGTCTTCAAGAGAGCATTTGATTGTGTAGAACTGAAGGAGACAGTGAAAAATTCAAAATTTCATCCTCATATTTATATCTCCAACACTTTCTAAATTAAATTGTTTCACCTTTGAACACAGTGCAGATAACCAACCTTAGTAGGGACAAATACGCATGGGTATGCTTTCATTCGGCTATTCTCTGCACTATAACGCACAGCAGTTTTGTCCATATGATCATTTAACCTCCGCCACGTGTGTCAAAATGTATAAAGAGTGTGGTGAAATATTTTCCCACATCAAAGCTAAACAGACAGCATAACACATAAACCGGGGTTTTGTGGGTTCAGAGATGTATATTTGGGTGCACCTCCACCAACTGAAATTGAAAACCAACTGAAAAATTCCAGTGTGCCACAGGGGTGATAAGAACACACCCACTACTGCGACTCTCCTCCCACCTTGGCACACAGCGAGTCACCAAAATGCCAAATTTGCCCAGGTGAGGAAAAACCCTGCAGCAGTGTGTGTTCCATATTGCTAGCAGTCAGTTCAGCTAGAAAGAGCATGCAGCTGTCTCAGACTTGGGAGAAGTGGCATAAGTGTGATATGGTGGTCCCACTACTCCTCACGAAAAGTCTTTTACTGAGCTAACTTCTTAGCCAAAGACAGCAGAAATACTAGAAAATGCACTCAGTAGAGCGCAGACCTCCGCCAAGGAGCCAGATCTGGTATTTCATGCACCTCACCACCACGCTAAGAGATTAAGCGATGTCATGAAGGGGATAAGCGCCATTGACAATTGTTAATGTTACAGCTAACGTATAAAAATACTAATGCAAGAGTAGGATTAATCACAGCAAGAACTGAAAATGATCTCAGTAGGAACAGCAAAAGATTTCTCATGGCTAAATTATTTTTTCTTGTCCTTGTCACTTTAAATGAAAGTCAGTCAACAGAGCAGTCATTCACCTCCATTCACAGAAACCAGTTACTGTAGGTAACTGGTTTCTGTTACCTACAGAAACGTGTTCATCATCACAAAGTTTCATGTAAATCTGTTCAAAATTTATTGCACAATCTTGCTGACAGACAGACAAATACAGTAAAAACATAACCTCCTCCACTTCCTTGGCAGAGATAAAAACATAAGGACCAGAAATGAGGTCAAAAAAGTGGTCGTTACTTGCAAAGCTAAGTGGTTACTACATCCTGTTACTGATTACATGTTAGATTACATTGTTAGGATTTACAATTGGCTTTCTGAGTTATCCTAGGACGGAGGATCCTAGGATAACTTGGATAACTGTCTGAGGCAGTACATGTAGTGAGGGGATCTGTGTTCTGGATGTTAAATGTGTAAATGCCTAGCAGTTAGGGTTAGGGTAGAAAATACAGGTTCACATGTTGCCTAATCAAGTACTTAGGTGTATTCTCTTACTGGGCAGGAAGACAGGTAGTGCAGGTGATGGAAGAAAGAAAAGAGAAGAGCAAGGAGGACAGGAGAAAGAGGAAAGGGGCACAGTAGGAGGTCAGGAACGAGGAGAGGAATGAGGAGCAGCAAAGGAAAAGGAAAGGTGAGGGAGAAGCAAAGGCAAACATGGGTCCCCATGTCATAGAGTTATTGGTGTGTGCACAGCAGCACCACCGCTGTGCACGCTGTGCAAAAAATCCTAACCTAAACACTGCACGATATGTCTTTTGTTATCACTCTCCATTTCATGTTCTTGGAATTTTGAGTCACTATTGAATATTTTGCAACTGGACCATGAAGATTGATTCTGGTCAGGATAGAAAAATCTCTCAAACAGTACCAGAACATGATGTGACAGAAACAAAGCCGTACTAATCAAATTCTTTCAGATGGGTTGAGACAGGGTGAAGCAGGTTTCATGAGAGGTCTTGTAGACTCACAAGGACCAGGCTAAAGGAGGATCAACAATTATATTGAAAGTGGATGATGCTGACTAGCAGTATCCGATGCTTAATAAAACACCGATATCAGCCCATGTAATCTAACCCTGGCTCCCTGTTATTGGACTGTAAGGTCATGAAAACCAGGGTTTGACTGGTGAAACTGTCCACTCACTCCACAACCATGTGAATACCCTCCTATCTATCTCATACTCACTTCCATGTGAGTGCCATGTGTATGAGCAAGAGCATATGTAAGTGTATTTTCAGGCACAAGCAGTGAAAAGAGTTCATTGTATATTATCCACAGTCCACACACTGAATCACACAGCCACCATGTTTACGACTCTTGTGATGATAAAGCATGACACAAAACAGCACAAGTTTGTCAAAACCAAACCAACAGGTCCAGATAAGTGAAAATAGCAATGACTTACCACTGCTGTAAGCATATGGGGACTCAGCAGAGCCATCCTGCAGGCTGTCCAGGATCTCTCCTTTGCCCACATCACTGTCTCCCACCAGCAGGAACTTCAGCAGGTAGTCATAGCTTTTCACCGGGCTGCCCTGGCTGCCCATTGCGCCTCACATCTGACCCCGCAGACAACGGGGAAAACAAATGGAGACTGAGGTTGGATGCCCACTTCCCCGTGGACACAAAGATGGGTTACCAGTCCCGTGTTATTCGTCCCCCCTTGACCCAAAACAAATGGGAGGCTGTTATGTCATGAACTTGCTGACTGGGGCTGCGCAGGTCCAACTCCTTGCTTCCCCTTAATAATGCTGTGTCCCACCGTTGTGTCTCATAAAAATATTCATGAAAAACAAGGTCAGTGCCAAAAATGGCGTGCTGACAAGCAAAGCATTGGTAGATGAATGATGGATTGGTATATAGATGAAAATAATGATCTGATTACAAGTGGAGAGTGGCAAAACACAACCTTTACCCAAAATAAACAGCTGTCATTGTCTTTCCAAGTGATATCTGATAGCTTAAAAGGTACAAGCACAATCAGATCCCACTTCCCGTATTAAACAAGAAATGACCAGTTAACATCCACACAAGTTAAATCCACAGAGATTTAAATATATATTTGGTAGACTGAGCTGTTTCAACTCACAGGATGACTGTTATGGGCTTGGTGTTGGGAGTCAGTCTAGGAGACAAAAACATGCTGACTGGCATAACTAGTTTGCTATGATCATCTTGAAAAATGAATGAGCAGATAAACCCACAGAGCTAGCAACACAGCTATAAAACCTGTAAGGTCCGAGAAACTAAGTAGTCCTTCCTCTTGTTCTCATAAGAGAAGCTCTTTGCTAGCAGTGGAACAACAAGCTAGCCCTGCGAGGAAGCTAGCCAGCTAGCTTAGCATTGGTGGTTAGCCCACTACAACCGCTATTACTACTGGCGCTAGCAAAGCAGCTGGCAAGTATTAGGATTGTTATTTAAAGAACCCGTCGGCGGCATATCACGGTACACAAACAAGCACCGTTTAACCCTTTCTGAGCTCACTTGCCGTTTCATATGAAAGCCTAAATCAGTATTTCACAGCGAGCTAAATGCTAACACAGTAACTGTTAGCTTAACTTCAACCGACGTCTAATTTCAGGCCCCCTTGTCTTTCTTTAGTCCGGACAACAAAGATTCCCCAACTTCACAGCGTTACATCCCTGTTACAGACTAAAGTTACTGGTTTAAATCTCCAGTGGATAAATAAGGCTGACGGGTTAAGTCCAATCCAAGTCTTTCCAAGAGTCCTTGGTGATCTCAGTCCGTGATATTTCCATTTTTCTGTTTTGTTAAATCATAATCGCGGTAACACACTGCACTAAGACAACACTGTTCCTGACAGATCGACACACTGCGTTCAGTGCGCTAGGTCGTCTCAGTGTTCCCGCCCCCTGCCTCAAGTACCACCCCCCGCTCATCTGATTGGACGGTAATTCAATGGTGGCACATGATAGGCGGTGAGCGACGTCCATCGAAATTAGCTGTCAACACTTCCAGATGGTGATGAGATATGTGCAACAAAGATAGTCAAGTTAAAGAACACATACAGTATAGTGGCAGTTAAATAAAGTAAATTAATCTTTAAAAATGACAGCATTATATGGTTAAAGTATATGTCACTTGTTCCCAAACTGGATGTCCATGGACCTTCAGAAGGCCTTAAGTCGATTCCAGCCCCTAACACACCTAATTCACCTCAATCCTTCCCTGTTCACAGATGCGCCAGGCGCCTCCTGTCACCAAAATACCAAATGCGCGCCGTCACGCCCCCTGCACGCTGGAAATTGGGCATTTAACCACGCGAAAATAGGGCCCATTATGTCATCCATACGAGATATACTTGCAAAATAATTTTTCACTTTGCCTTTCAAGGACACTGCCCCAGTTATTTTGGAGAAATTTGCCTTGCCCTGTTTATATGAACTAATTTTATATAAAATTATGAAAGCAAGCCCCCACATGACATGTTGCTCCGCTAATGATCTGAATCTAAAATCTCTTGTGTAAAAGTCAGTAGGCTATATGCTGTGCATTAGCCTACTTTGATTTAAATGATCAATTGAAAATACCTATGAAAAAGACAAATGCCTCATAAAAATGATTACAAATAGAAAAATTGTATTAGGAATAATAGGAAAAAGAACTTTTCAAAATATAATTATCACATACTGTCACGTGGGGGCTTGCTTTCACAATTTTATATAAAATTAGTTCATATATTTTAATGCTTATTATCTTAATATATGACTGTTCACCAGTAGCAAGTATATTGTTGGAATTTTTGTCACAATATGAGTATAATCAAAAGTAAATTAAAAAAACAAAGAACTTATAATTATGTTTCTCTAAAGGAATGCTCCAATGTTTTGGGCAAAATAACCTAACCCAACCCCAACCCAAAGTTAACACGAAATGATATCCTTAGGAGCCGAACCACTGGACATACAGAGATGAAAATGGTATTGAATATCTTGTCTCAGTCTGGGTAAGTAGAAGAAGGATATTTTGCCAAAAACACTGGAGTGTTCCTTTAATAATTTCATCACTCCATTGAAATCCAAAATGTCTTCCAATCCAAAATGACTTTTTGACCTACATTGCAGTTTCTGCATGTTCTCCACATGTTCTGCTTAAAGCTTATTGCAAAACTTTTTAAATGTATGTTTTTTTTTTTTTCCTGAGCTGCTTTCTGTGCTAGTGAGGACTTCTGGCAGCAGTCCATTCAGATGAGAACATGGATGCATTCTGGGGCATGCTGGGATATAAGACCTGATATTATACCCCAGCACTCAGATATCAGTACACCTACAGGACTCTCAAGTTTATGAACTAATGAGCCTCATTTGAAAATAAGTGATACCAGAATGTTAAATATCCATGGCTTTTATTTAAGGGACAGTGGAGTATTGAACAGCCATTCAATACATAGGAAATAAAAATCAATCTCCCCGATTTCCCCATTTAAAATCACTTTATCTGAATTGGCACAATAAATAACAGGGTATGAAAATGAAGGTAAGATAACAGAACAGAAATCATTCAACTTAACACAGGCTGGTTCAGACTAGCTATAGGGGACTTTACAATCACTTAACACAAACAAAAAACTGGCAAAGGTGAGCTGATCAGAGCAGAATCAGTGAAGATTAAATATGGTGGAGTAACATACAGCAGTACAGCATGACTAGTCTCCCTCTGTCATGGACTCTAAATACAAAAACAGGTGTAAAAACACAAACATGACACATAACTTGGAGTGAGTTCTTCATCCAGCCATCAATTATAGTCTATACATCTAATTTTGCTTTTCATTTTTATTTTAATTATCTGAAGATTAAATAAAAACAAACGACTGAAGGTAAATAAAAGCAGTTGGTGCAGTTAGCGTCATTCATAACTAGCCCTAAGAATCTAAAATCAAGTATAAAATCTAGTATAGTCTGTTTATTTTACATTTAATGCATGAACACCTGATTTCAAAGTGGACCTCTGTCCTATTATAGACAGACAGTCTTTAAAGGAACAGTTTGCCCCAAAATGGAAATATGATCATTGACTAATCACCCCATGTCATCTCAAACTACAGCATAGTTTCTTACAGCATAAAACAAACATCCCATTTCTCTAAACACCCTGTGCAGCAAATGTGTTTTGTAGCCAAACAATTACAAAAATCCAAAAGTGCACCACTTCCTTCCAATTGGAATTCCTATGACCTATGAGTGGGAAAATATTAACAGAATTTATATTTTGGAGTGAATTGATCCTTTAAGATTTGTAAATTGTATTATCAACTCCAAATCTTATCAGATGATTTGAAATACTAAAAAAGCCAGTTCAATAACTGTTAATTCTTTTACCTGCCGTTTCCCTGGCTCTCACACACACATATTGAGATTGAGAGCTCTCACTCTGTGTTTTGTACTGCATTCATTTCCCATTGGAAAGAGGGTGAACATGAACTTCCTGCTTAATTTCAGGTGGTAAATTCTATTTGGGAACGTGGAGTCTGATGATGGACCCTGACGTGCTGAATTCTGATGTCACAATCAAGAAATTACCAACAGTAAAGTGTATGGAATGATATTTTAATGTCAAAACAAATAAAATGAAGGATTCTCAACACATAACTCAATCTGTGATCATGGCTCTTAAAATGCCACAACAGGACAAATCTGCTGGCTGGTTGTCTGGTATGTGGTCAACACTGCAGTGTTGTTTTGCAGTAAAACAAACTCAAATATATTATGAGTTCATGTGTGTTCAAAGTGAAAAAGTTGATCAGAAGCAACCAAAGTCTACATAAAACTACAAACATAGCGTCCTGAGGGTTTCAGCTATAGCAAAATTGACCTATAGAGCGTTGGGTTGTATAATTACCTGGGCATGATTCCATGTGGTGGGGAAATACCCTCATCATTTGTTCCGTATCTCCTGCAGAATACTGTATTTGTATCTCTCCATCCCCTCTATTAAGTTAAAGGAATACTCCAACGTTTTAGCAAAATACCCTTTTTCTGATGCACCCAGACTGAAACAAGATGTACGATACCATTTTTACCTCTGTACCTCCACTGACTCGGTTCTTCTGGGTAGCATTTCATGTTAGGTTAGAATAAAGACTTGAAGTCTATGGGAGTCATCGGCCTAGCTCTGTCAAAGTGAAAAAATAAACCTTGCAGCAACTCCAAAGCTGTCTTATTTGTATTTGTATAGTACTTGTATTATTATCTACTGTAAAATTTGAAATACACATCTTGGAATTTATTTTAAAAATTTGTCATTATAGGATAAGTTAGGTGGTAGGAACTATAGCTGCTAGTTCCTATCATCTAACTTCTCCTAAAACTGATCTTTTTTTCCCCTTTCTTTTTAAAATAAATTCCAAGAAGTGCATTTCAAATACACGATACATTGTGTAAATAAGACAGCTTTGGAGTTGCTGTAAGGTTTATTTTTTCACTTTGACAGAGCTAGGCTAATGACTCCTGTAGACTTCTTCTTTATGTGAAGCTAACACAAAATTCTACCCACAGGAATCAAACCACTGGACGCACAGAGGTGAAAATGGTACCGAACATCTTGTCTCAGTCTTAGTAAGTCGGAAGAGGGGTATTTTGCCAAAAACACTGGAGTATTTCTGGTCATGGTTTTGAACCATCGAGCCTGAACTGGTAGAGCCTGCCTCTCCCTTTGTTTTTCCATTTGCCCTCTTTCACTTCATCTGTACATTTCTCTCTCTCGATCTATTCTGTCTCTTTTCTCTCCTCAGTGTCCCTGAACTCTCTCTCACAATCCTGGCGTGTCTCTCAGTCAACCTTGGAGGTTTTGTGTCTCCAGGGGTAGATCAACTCCCCAACAAACAGTTTCTTGGCCAAGGCAGCCCATGAGTCTTTGGGGTAGCAGCTGTAAGTCGGGGTGCGGTAAGTCTGAACCACCGTGCTGCACCTCAGTGGGTTAATCTGAGGAGAAAGAGGGACAGAGAGATGAGTGCACCAAGGTGTAGGTGTGTATGTGTGTTAAATAAAGAGAAAGTGTCAGTTCTTACCTCCATCAGCAGGTGTAGTGCTGTCCCAGGCTCGTCACACAGCACCCTGAATTTCACCCCTTCTGCAGGTACGACACACCCATCACAGGACAAGGACAGGACCAAGTCAGTGCTCACATCTGTCATCCTTTCATCTACCCATCAATTCTGTCAGCTGTCACTTTTGCCTCTCATTCCTACACATCTCCTTTCCATCCCTCTCTTCTTCCATGATTTACGTTGTAACAAACATTGTACCACCACAGTACAAAGATATAGACATTACCAAAAATAACATCTAATCCAGTGGGATTAAATTTAATACGAACAAATTTAATACAAATTGTAAACAAATTTGACATTTTTCGTCTTCTTTCTTTCTTGTTTTTAATTTACACAATTTAAAAAACATTTTTCAAGTAAAAAAAGAACTGATACAAATTGGGAAATATTTTTTCAAATTTTATTAATTGGTAGATAAGTGGGAGATAAATTATGAATGGTCGCCAGAAGAGGACAAAGGGGGAGGAAAAAAGTCTGGATACGTCGGTGCAAACTTCCAGGTGTGCTCATATTACATCAGCAGACCTGCTGTCGAACCCATGGTAGTGTGCAGACCTACACAAGCTAGCTTGTGGTTGGGAAATAGTTTAAATGCTGTTTAGCAACAATTCTGATGTGAATTATTTAAGGTACAGAGTATAAGATTTCAATTGAGTCAAAGACAGAATGGGATATAATATTCATAAACATGCTTTTATTAATTTATAAAAACCAGACAGGAAGGATCATAGTGTTTTCATAAAGTAAAAAAAAGTAATTTTATTTTGATAAGTGTGGGTCTCAGTTTTACCATGATACCATAATTGCATTCTTCCTTGTAGGTATTAGATGTAGCTAAATCCTACATACTGTTCCTTTAAATAAATCACAATCTGTTACTGTTGCTTGAAAAATAGATAATAGACAAATAGCTCTTTCTGTCTTCATGTTCATAAAAACCGAAATGACTCCACACACTGAACCTCACGCTCAGTGACAGTAGCCAGCAAGTTAGCTGCCGCCATGTTGGCTAACAGTCTGGTATGAGTCCGTCCCTTAAAACTGTCTGGGCGGCTTTTTCGTTCTGGCCAACTTCCGAGTGCTGCGGTTGTGTTTCTGTGATTTCGCTATCATGGAAAATAATCGTTTTTTGAACATTTGTTAATCCTTATTGATTGTCACGTGTCACATCGCGACTCCACATCTTAAAGGACTTAAGAGCGTTTCAAGGAAATCAGTTTTTCTCATTAATATGAAAATTTGCAAATTTAGGCAGCAAAGGATCCACATGTGATCAGATAATCTATTTAATAGAGGGTTGGTATCAGTTTCTATTATGTATTGTTACTGTGTTCATAGCAGAGTGTGTGCACACAGACACAGGCAGACAGGAGAGTGCGTATGATGAAGTGTATACCTGTCAATCTGTAGGGCCGACAAATTCGCAGGCCCATGGCGAACAGGGGGAAGGAGTTGATGAAATCCACGCTGAGGTGGAGAATGCCCTGGAACAGTACCACCACCAGCCGCAACTGGCACATAGATGACAAATGGAGCTTTTGATTAAAAACTGCATCTGGTCCAGTCAGTCTGTTGTCTCAAGTGTCCATCCATCAAAGATCACAGAGGAAGTGTTTTAATTATGCTTTCTTGTGCTATATGAAGCTATATGAAGGTAATGAGTCATCCTCTGGTTATGTTGATATAAGTAATTATTCTGTTTTTGTCAACTTTTAACATTCTCCTATGCACTATAAGGTACTATTGGGCATGAGAACCATGTTTATTGCCACATTCAGATTGAAACCAGCACATTTATGCTGTGTCCCAAATCGCGCACTTCAGTTAGTGCACTTTCTGTTAGTACACTTAACTGTCAGTACACTTACTCCCGCAGTGCGCGAATTTCGACAGGGTAGCGTTGTCTCAAATCGCACACTGCCGTTGTGCACTTACTGGAAATGACACCTGCAACATTTTCTCCTTCTCTCTAATGATGAATTACAACGGAACGGAGAAATACCACCAACTACCGTCGTACGTGAAAATATCTGCAAAATAGTAAGTGTAAGTGCAGAAGTGCGCGATTTGGGACACAGCATTAGTTCTGTTCAATTTCTGTCTGTGTATCAAAGGGGAAGAATAGGGCAAGGGGGAATACTTATTTCAAACAAACTACATACTTTTTCAGTCCCACTAAAAGGACACAGAGTCCAACAAGAATATAAAATAAACAAATCTAAATCTCTATGTAGAAAGGGGAGTGAGTAGGAACCATAGACTGTATATAAAGATGGACGACGTGTCTCCACTTCCTCCCACTGTATAAAAGTGAAGCCAAAATATTGCGTTTACGAGCGCTGCCATCTTGTCCTGGTGAC
>OMLF01056069.1:0-11169 GCA_900302615.1 Holocentrus rufus
GTTTTGCTCGATACAAGAAAGGGGGTTTCACCGAGCAGCTTAAAATTCAAATTGTGGTGGGGGGGGGGAAGCACATTTGACACCATACCAGGAAGAGCGGGCGCAAGATTCAGTGCAGATAATACAGTGGTGTGCAGAGATGGGAATGTGCCAATTAAAGTTTAAATTCAGCTGTCCTTTTCGCAGGTGATGCTGTCAGGTTTACTGTGTCCTGTGGAAAGAAGAGTGTCTGCACTCTTCTTTCCTCTGCACACTTTCTGGGCACACCCAATTACTGTCCTTGTGCCAGTGTGTGTGTGTGTGTGTGGACGCGCACATGCACTCTCTCTCTCTCTCTATATCTAAAAATGTGTGAGCCCACATTTCCCCCCTCACATGCTCCCACAAGCATATTGTGTCCTCAGCAGTGACAACAAGAATCCTTCCCTGTCTGTATATGATATGAACACTTTGTTTCTGCAGAGGCTCCCCATTAATAATGCACAATCACACTTTGCTCTATCACAGTTGAATACAAAACTGCCATGTTCCACTCCGAGCGATCTGGCAATCAGAGACATCCTACTTTTCCTTCCCACCTCTGAACTGAGAGGCAAACCGCAGCCCCTCTCCATTTCCACATCAAAGAACAGATGTCAGCGCCCCTTGAGATTTCTGCATTTAAGGCGGGGCTGTTAAAAGCGTTTCACACAACACCTGGCAGAATGAGTCGACCTAAAAAGCAAAGTTTGGGAAAGAGAAAGAGAGAGAGAGAGAGCGAGAGAGAGAGAGAGCCCCTCAGACATCAGAGAAGTGTCTTTGTTCTCGGAGTAGTGCAGAAATAACTGCACCACGACATCCTGCCGACAGTCAGGTAATAAAAAAAAAAATGCAAGGTTCAGTTGAATGTGGAGCACTGTATCTGTTCTAGTTTGTTACCTATTGTGTCCTGCAAGTAAACTCTGCCCTCTATAGTATGTTCTGTGGAACACTGAACACTGCGCGCTGAGATGAAAATGTCACGATCTGATATAAAACACACAGCATCTGGATGTTTACCATGATGTTGTTCCCCATGCATCCAACCCATTTAGTCAATTACAGGCTCCTGTCCTCATAAATATCCCGGCTTAAGGCAGGATGCAACACTCGGAGCTTTTGGCGACGGGAAACAGCAGCTGCTACAGAGCCGCGTCTGCCTGCGACGGAGGCCTCAGCAGGGCAGGAGGAAGGCAAGACAGATGAGCATCTGAGATGTGGATGTGGGTTAATCTGGGGGTTCGTCTGCGGGATGACACAGCCCAGATGCATTTGATGGATGCTTTAGAGAAAAGAAGGGGGAAAAAATCTGAATTGAATTTGTGATGTTGTCATTTTGTTCCCTTAAATCTGCCTTGTTTGCTATTTCAATAGCAAAATTTCCCAGATTGTGTTTCGACAATGTCCAAAACACGTCTGAACGTGTTGCATTCAGCTGCAGCTTTAACAGGTACAGAAAGTGTGATACCCATATCATAACAGAAAGAAAGCAAGTGTTTCCAGGTGAGAAGAAGCCGGGAGCCATGCTTTCCTTACTAAAAATACAACGCGTCTTGTGGCTGCATTCCAGTAGCACTAAGTGTTCATTTTTCAGCGGCAGTCATTTTGAGTCGGTTTAAGTGTTAATTGGAGAGCTGTTTATCCACTGAGAGAGCTCACATGGCTTAGGGGCCTGTGATCACTACAATCTTAAAGTGTTAAATTAACTCTAATGGGTGCAGCATTATAAAAACAATACCACAGCGCCGTGAGTTAAATTAAACCTGACTGCACTGCATTGTGGTCCACTGAGGCGACTGCTGGTGGAGGGAGTGGGATCTCCTCCTCCTCTGTGACGGATCCCCCCTGTTTGATTGTCACATTTGTGCAAAACAGCGAGTCTAAAATCGCTCCCTTTGATTTTTAAGGGACCGACACCAAAACATGTTGATGGCGACTGATGCTTTAAATCGCTCTGCTGTAAAACTCCTAAACAGGCCCTGATAATGCAATGCACATCACTAATAGCTGGTGTTTTTTTAACAGCACTTAAGCGTTTTAAGGTAAATTATTCCCTTAATTTGAAGCCAATTAGGACTAAACCTTTAACCCTTGCAGCATTACAGCCATGTTATTCCCACTGACCCATTGATCACAGGAACGGAACCAGGTATTGTAGTTTCCTCTTGAGCACGCCTGATCCTACAGATGCAGCAAATTCAGTCCTGACCTCCCCCTATTGTCTGTTTTACAACATATACGATTCATCTTTAATTATATTACAGACTATCCAGTTATCTGCGTCTGGTTTTGATTAAACACAGGCTCCGTGTTTTTCTGTAGGCTCCTTTCCCCCGCAAGGCAAATGCTTCATCTTGCCTGTCGCTGTCCCTTCCTCCCTCCCTCCCCCTGTCTCCATAGTTTCCTTTCATCATCTCTCATCGCTACATCATTGATTTAACCTCACTCTGTATGTCTGGCCTTCGGTCCCCATAGACTCGGGCGTCCAAAGAGATATCTCTGAGCCCTCCCACCGGCGCCTCCGAGATGATGCGCCCCACTCTGAGACAGGAACAGGACAGCCTCTAGTGGTGCAGCGGGGGCACTTCAAGTGAGGCCAGGCCTTGTCAAACCACCGTGAACCACAGTGCTGCACTGAGGCTGAGAGACACTGACAGATGCAAACAATCCCAGAAGAAAGTATATCCTCCCAAATGCAGGCAAAACATTAAAATTCATTGCAAAGGCCACTTCAAACACTTTTAATACAGAAATGTGTGTATTCACCACATGATGGCATGGGTAAATATGGTATTTAGTAAGAAGTTCTTGAAAAGAATCTCTCAAAATAGAGCAGTGCAAGTCTATTTTCGTTCCCTAGATGTTAAAACACGCAATAGTGGGCTTTGATTCCCAGGAATATACTGTAACTTTAAGGAGTATTCTGTGTCAAAGCACATGAAACAGACTGCTGTATAAGTCACAATAAAGGGATGCGTATGCACACATGCACATACACATAGGTACACATAATGACAACATCTGAGGAATGAATCAAACCTGCAGAAGTAAACATGCCAGTCTAAATTTAGGCTCTGGAAGCAAACTTTGCAAGCCTATAAAGAGGCTGATGTATTTCTGACTTGACTCCTAAGGGAAGGTTTTTAACAGAAGCTGTGCTAGGTGAACACCGGAATAAGTGAGTCAAGGCACGACCAAAATACACTGAAGTCGTCTCTGTGTTTGATGCCTTTGATGCCCTGGTATGTAGCAGGTCTCATGTAAAAACACACTGGTGTTGTTTACCAAGCAGGAACAGTTTCAGAGTTATTTACCTCTCTGCCATTTCCTTCCTAATCTTAGGAATGTTGCGTCCGGTCATAAATAATGACTAAATCAGCACTCTGGTTTTCTGACCCGTAAAATCAAAATGCTGCACAGCTCTTAAGCTCTGTTTGTGTCTGTGTGTGTTTGTATGTGTGCATGCGTGTGTGTGTGTGCATGCATGTGTGCATACTGCCGTGCATGTGTGTGTGTGTCAAAGAGATGGATGTGAAAGCGCAC
Source organism: Holocentrus rufus (assembly GCA_900302615.1). Classification (NCBI taxonomy): domain Eukaryota; kingdom Metazoa; phylum Chordata; class Actinopteri; order Holocentriformes; family Holocentridae; genus Holocentrus; species Holocentrus rufus. The sequence continues at coordinate 3,562 of OMLF01056069.1, forward strand.
TGCCCCAATGGGAGAGCTGTGCTTAAAACCCACTGGAGGAGCATTTTGGTGACTCAACCCCCTGCTTCCTTGTCCTCCTCCCATGCTTGCCTCTCCCCATGGTGGAAATGGCTTGTGAAGAGGCCGGATATGAATTCATTTTACGCAGAGATGAAGTTATTAATGCCCACCATCTGTTATCATCAGCTAGCTGCCAGACGAGCAGCCGCACCAACACAAAGAGGAATGCAGCACCAGCTGGAGAGCTGCAGACGTCAACAGTGAGATACATGATGACACCTTGGTATTGATGGATAGCCTTTTTCGGGATTATCTATAGCTTGGCTTCCATTTATTGAACATTTATTTCTCTGTTTCTGCAAAATTGCAAGTTCCAAGAGACACGGCAAGCTAGCAGAGACGGGCATTGACAGGAGAGAGAGAGCACAGAAACAGGCACGTGTTCGACTGACTGTAAATTAATGGTGGAAGCGCTCCGATTCAAACTGCCATTCTTTGTCAAATCCATTCAGTCCGCGGTAGAGGATTATCTCATGTTGCTACCCTCCTGTGCATATTTAATCACTGCTACGGACTGAGATATCAAGTGAGAGCGGAGTCACCATGAGGAATATTTTGGCACTGATGCTAGCTTAAGGGAGATCCGGCTTCACTGCGGTTCGTGACAGTCTTTCAACGTAATGACGGTAATCTCAGAACAAAGCTTGAAATCTTGACAAAACTTTCTATTTTTGCACGTGGCTATACATTATAGATAAATCCATTCATATCTATAGAGGAACGCTGACACAAACACATTAAGACCAACTCCCGTCCAATTTGATCACATGACCTCCTCCTGGTCTTAAGATTGGTCTTAAGAGGACGCCGACTTGGTGCTGGACTGTTTTTCCCCGCTTAATGTGTACTTGATTTAGCAAATGCTTCCTGATGATGAATAAACCATGCCGCCGTTTCACACCTCACTGGCTGCATAATTCACCACAGGGGAAAATGGTGCACATGCGAGTGTGTCGTGTTTGATCTACATGAAGTGTTTGAGGAGCTGTTGATGAGTGAAAAATTAGCCAGATTGGAAAGCAGAGCTAGAGGTCAAAGGGTTATTATTATTTTTTTTTTAATATTTTAGACTACAGCAGTAATCAAGTGATGGCTGGACTGCTGACACCGCTGTCATGCTTTGTGGGACAGGAATACAAAGAGGATAAAACAATTAAATTTGCTGCTTTCTGCTTCAGAGGCGTCGGCGACAGAGCGACCACTCCCTTGCGCCGGGCTAAATAGCAGACAATGTGCTATATGTCACCGTGCCAGTTAATTCCCTCAGTCCTCACTGTATCCTCTTTTTCAAGGAGATTCTGCAGGACTCTGATATCCCAAAAAGCACTTATGGTGCGCCGCACGCTCGGATGTACACATATACATGAATACACACACGCCAGCAGATGGCTCAGCAGCCCCAAATCGCACCTCAAAGTCTAGTTTGTAACGAGATGACTCTATCCTTCCAGTGTCGTCATTAATCAATCATTAACACAATCAGGCAGAACGTGGCGAGCCTGTTGTTTCTGTGATAAGTGGTGGTTCAGTTCTGAACTTGGTGAGACTAGCTGGTTGTGTTGGGGGAGACAGCAGCTGCATTTACATGCAAACAGTAATGCGGCTACTGGCCATACTCCAGTTAAGGTCTCATTTGGCTTAAGCTGTTTACATGAACCTTTCATTCCCTGTGGCGGAGTGTCCCTGCTGACACAATATTACTGTCTGTTTTAATAGAATAGTCCACCAGCAGAAAAGGGATGAAAATATGCAGCAGCCAGCTACCCTGCCCTACTTGTTTGAATTTAAAGGAAAAATTCAGCCTAAAACACATTAACACTATTCAAAAAATGCGATTTTCATTGCCTTTCTGGTGCCATTTCGATGTTGTATTTTTGTTACTGCACAGCTAACTAGCCAAATGTGAATCCATTTATGTACGTCCAGTTAGATATTCTCACTCAGCACAGCTACAATGGTGTTTAATAGAGGGGGGAAAGAAATCAACAATGTAAAAAGAGACTTTATCTGTCAGGTTTCAGAGTCAAATCCTCAAAATAAAAGAAAGAGCTTCTTTGTAGACTCAAAATAGTTTGCAGTGATGTAACAAACTTGCCATATGAATCTTAACCAGATTTCTCCAAACCATAATATGAACTAAACCAGTTTATTCTAACCAAATTTTTATATTTATTAATGAAAACTGGATTGCTGGAGAATTCTCAGTACATACAAGTGTAGCATTCATCTCAACCAGCTAAAGACAGGAAAATAAAAACAGTTTAGTTGCATTGAAAAGAGACCAATGTCTCAAACCACAGCATACTTAGTTTTGCTTTGTTGTGCTCACAATAACACTGGAAAATAGAGTCATCAAAATGCTGACCTGTATACTGTCCAATCTGGAATCTTTAAAGTCATAAAGATTTTAAGTCTTTTAAGAATAGGACGGTATATTAAGAAACAGCAAGTTTCATCCATCCAATGATAAAAGCGAATAAAAAAAAAAAGATTCTCATCTCTTAGAACCCTATTATGCACAAGAATAAGCGCTGTAGCTGCTGACACAGTGAAAATAGGTTATAAAAGCACATTCTATTATTTACCATTTTATTTTTGCCATGCTTTTATCGTCACTATTTATCTTATTATAAAACCTGGATCTGATTCTGGCCAGGTTATTAAAAGGGCATTCCAGGGCTTGGCCATTTCATAATCCATACCCAGAAAATAAATAAATAAATAAATAAAATCCTCTTTTTGTGAGAGTGTGTGTGTCTGTGTGTGCATGAAAAAGAAAGAGTGAAAAGGGGAAATGCTCTGTGCCTATATGTGGGTCTATATGGGTTTATCCTTTTTCTTTCTCATCCTTCTTAATGCAAAGTGCAGGGGCAAAGCCATTAGACCACAGAATAAGTGAGATGAGCAGGGAGAATATAAAAAGAAGAACTGCAGAAACGCACAATTGAAAGCACACTAAAAAAAAAACACACCCAAGCCTTGTTTCTCTATGGTAGACACCCATAATTTTGTATTTGTAGACAGAGATCTCTTGAGTCTCATTACGAGAGTGCTGATAGTAGCAGACAGAGACAGATGAAACAGAGATGTTTACTCCTGTAATGGGGTCTGTGGAGAAACAAAATCTGACCACAGGGACTAACTTTTTGATGGTAAAAGTAAAGATCCAATTCTGTTTCCTAACTGTCTTTGGATGGTTTAAATCCCATTAGAGAGGATATCTAATTAACGAGGTTTTAATGTGAGACTGCACTTATTGTTCGTTTTAAAATTTAGCTGTTGGGTGAAGTAGAGCCTCAAGTGGGAAACACAGCGCCAAAACCTTTACACAACATTGCAATCTAGATTGTTTTGGACTGGGCCAAAGGAGGGGAAAAGGCTAAGCAATATCAGACATAAATTGCCTCAAATTCCCAAAGAACTATTAAAGTCTACAGTCAGTTGCATCCTGCACTAAATGAGACACAAAAGCCAGAGACGATGTAGATAACATAGGCTTACTGAGTGAAACCCAGGGAAAAAAAATTCTAATGAGTTGTTTCATCACCCGGGAATTATCTTCAGAGAGGATTTCAGACTGAGATCACTATCAAATATATTGACAAAAGCAGGATTTGGCCCACAATGGAAAATAAATCAAGCTCATACCAAATAAAAACATTAACGAGTTGTTTTAAACGCTTTTTCTATTCAGAACAGACTAATTTGTCCGTATAGATCCTTTGTATTTGCAACAGTCATAATAATCAACAATAATCAACAATTTTGTATTCTGTTGGTAGTTTAAGATGAGCAATCTCACTAGTCAAAGACACACTCCAGTCGTGCTGATTATTGTGATTGAACATGGCTAGCTATATTTAATGGGGTGCCACAATAATCAAAGAACTTGTTAGCTTTGTTCTTTGTTGTGGTTGTTTTTTTTTTGTTTGTTTTGTTTTCGGCAGTTGAGCACATCAAAAACAGATCAAAAACACAAAATGACGGGTTATCCAGTATGCTGTCTCAATTCCTGTTTTCTCAAAATCTATTTTAATCTTTCATACACCTAGAGGTTTGATTTATTCTTTTGTTGGCTCTGTGTAATGATCAATCTTTTTATCATGACTTAACGGTATAACTTAAATGCCTATTATATTTATCTTTGCTTAGTGTGTTGCAAAATCAATGTCAGAAATGTGTGACCACTGGGTGGAGCCACTTGACAAGCCACACTGGGCTTTTGGGCTGTGCAGCGATTTATTTTATTCTTTATGTGCAATTTAAAAAGATAAAATTGATTTCAGCTTTATTCTGTGCCTCCTGTGGTAATCATTTATAGCTTGTAGCTACTGCATCATCACTGCACTTATGATCAGAGTAAAACACATGAAATTTGGTGCAACTCCAATAATTATCACTGGTAAACCAATATTTATGGGAGTTATATGAAACTGTCCTACCCAGGGAAGTTTAAAGGCATGAGCTGCTATTATTTTTCCATTGTAGCAAGTGGCTAGCGCTCACATTTGTTTTGCTCAGTATTGTAATTCCCTAGATTTATACACACATTTAGTTATTACATTAGCGCGGATGACGTGTTTGCAAGGTGGCCTAGTAGTCGGAGAAAATATCTCATAACTAACGGTCACTGGTTTGACCCCTGGAGACAGCCAGTGTATTTCAAAGTTATGTCTACTGTCTACGTGCCCTTGACCAGGATGCTGAATCTCAGTCTGCTCTCTAGCTGTGAACGGTTCTGGATTAGAGCTTCGGGTAAATGCTGAAATTGAAAATGCAATCATGAACATAAATAAATAAAATAAGGCACACAGAAGAAAAGATGTTGATGAGGTGTTGAGGATGATAAAGATGGAGGGCTGCGAAAGGTGGCGACAGGACTGTAAAGTTTATAATTAAAGTGTTTTGCTGATGCTCCTTTGCAAAGTGACTTACTGTGAGTGCAATGACTTCCAACATTACAAGCAACCACTAAACCAATATTAAAGAACATCTAAGTCAGTGGCACAGCATACTAACACTAAATCAATTGTAAAGTGTATAAACTGTTTTGCTGGAATAGCTATGTATGACAGAGAAGTGCTGAGTAAAGCAATAAAAGAAGGAGAAAAGGGTATAAAGGGTGTTAAAATAGACGAACAGGGATGAGTAGTTGCCCTGTAGGGAGGCTGAGTCGGTGGATGGACTCTTGATCCCACTAGGCTCTAGTCCTCATCCACCCAGCGTGATGCAAATGTCACCTCCACCAGTCTAATTCATAAGGCCACACAGCTGGATTCCTGCCAAGGCTTGGATTGGCATTAAAGGAGAGCACTATTCAGGACTAGGATCAGCGTGACTGACCAAAATCATTGCTGTGGTCATTAGAGAGATGTTCTGCTTGACAGACAATTCGCTGCAAGCCACAGGGTGATGATGAAAAAAAAATCTTGTATAGCCCAAATGGGCAAAGCATGGTACAAGCACTTAAAAAGTGTGCACCAAATGGCATATTATGCAAATTTCCAAATGGATCAGGGCAGCCATTATGGGATCATGGGTTTTCATCCCATTGTGCTCTGCAATAATCATTGGATAAGCCTGTAGCCATAACACTTTGGATCTGACAAAGCTTTAAAGTTTGATAAATCTAAATTATCCCCACACTCTGGCATGCTGCTCCAAGACATTTATTTGTGAAGACAATATTTGGACCTCAGGTGGTCTTCGGAAGCTATGCTGATTACAATAACCCTTCACCTTTTTTCATGCATTACTTGGTCAGGAAATTGCATTATAAGTATTTCATGAAGATTTAGTTCAGGCTTAGTTACAATATAAAATAGAAACTAAGTTGATGGTATATACAATAATCCCCTGAAATATAGTAAAGAGGACATCAAAACATGTTGGAGGATGCAAGATGCAAAAGAAATACAAATGTTGCAGCCACAATCTTTAGATATTTTAAGGAAGATAATGAATTATAAGAGTATGCATCGCAATTCTGTCATCAAAAATCTGATCAAAGACAAAAAGCAGACCATAATTGTCAATCCAGTAGATAATTGTTGTCAGCTATACATTCAATTTGATGGATAGAGACTATTCATCACTGCACATTGACTTCAGATCATGTTGGAGCTCTCTACACCAACAAACAGAAAGAGAGGACCACCGGTCAATAAATCAATCTCATGTTATATTCATGTGCACCTCAACTGATGTTTTACCTCCTGCACTCCTTTGTACAGCACGGGAGTTCGCAAAATCAGCCATCCACACACAATGGCTGAGATACAAAAGCCTTTGTAAGATAGCAATTTAGCACATGAAGCCATCAGCTGGTAAAACAAATAGAAGGTATCAACGCTTAGAAACAGGTTCAGCACTCAGGCAAAATAAAAGAGATGGGAGATGGGAATTCATTGTCACCGCAGTGCAAATAAAAACAGTGAAAGGGAACACAACAACTGATGATGACAGCAAAGGCAGGGAACACAGAAGTGCTAATGTAACTGCAAGCACAAAGGAATAGTTTTTATGGTGAAAAGTCAAATGAGTCACCGGAGCAGCTATTTTATTGTTGGTTAATGTTTCAGGACCATGGAGAGCGACAGAAGCAAGCAAAGCAGGAGACACTGTGTTTCAGCACCAGGGACAGCGCCATTAAAATAATTGAGTTTGTTTGCACTACCTGACTTTGGCAAGATTTCCAAGACTTGGGTAAGCGCATTTTATGTCCCAAGACAGATTATACTACCATTGTAACGAAGAGACAAGGTGACCTTGGTGAAAATGTAGCCAGAAATGAATAAACAAGCATAGTTTTTGACAGCCGTATTCAGATTGTGCTGTTTGCATGGCAATTTGGCATTCAACATGTAGGTTAGACATGCATGACACAGATTTTTGTAGACAGTAAACATGCATTGCAGTTAGCAGAAAATTTAAAGTTGCTGAAAAAGATTTAATCAGATCCTCAGAAAATTGATCCTGCTTTAACTTTTAGTCCACCATTCTGAATCTCTTTATCAAGGGGGACCAAAAAGAAGCATCATGAGTACCATAAGCGTTGCAGACATACAACAATGTAAAGCGCCAGAATGTCAACATGCCATCTGTCATATTTATTAGGTGATCAGACAGCGCCACTAAGCCAAGATTGGCTTGGAAGTGTCGCGTCATTTATTGACAGATACGTCAACCAATTGAGGCCATGACGTTCAAGTTTGACAACTTTGCTTTACATTTAAGAACAGAAAGGGATCGTATATTTTAACTTTTCAGGAGTAATTGAATGCATTAAGTAAATTATGCAGACTTGGGCGATCTGTTATGGATTTCAAAGTTAGCTTATTAAGCTGATTAATATCATATGTATCAAAGTCTCAGCTGAGCTTTACGCATATCGTCTGAACAAGGAAAGTGGACAAGAGAAAAGGGAGTGACAGTGAAAGTTTGTATTTCTTACATCCTCGTCCTCGCAGTGTCGCCCGTACTGCTGTTGGAGTCGGGGTCGCTGGGTCCTCACCGCCTTCTCCTCCTCGACACCTTGCCCGAGGAGAT